>BQKZ01001717.1:83878-96055 GCA_036244855.1 Temnopleurus reevesii
CTCACATGGTTATACATACTTGATCCAAGTTTGGTCAAAATCCGTCCAGCGGTTCTGAACTTATCGCGGTAACAAGGTCCGGACGGACGCACGGACGGACACACGGACGGACGGACGGACGGACGGACGGACGGACACACGGACGGACGGACGGACAACCCGAAAACATAATGCCTCCGGCACCACCTTACGGTGGCGGAGGCATAAAAAATGATGTGTGATAGTTATGTAGTCTGTAGGCACAGACTATTGGCTATCAACATGTGCATTTAACATAGCATGATACTGAGTCTGCAATCATAGACTATACCTGTACATCACAAATAGCATAGATCTTTCCTGCTGCTACGATAGGGGTCCAATAAAATTGGAAGCAGTCTTTGACTACAGACTCTGTTCTATGCACTTGACAAACTCGAGCCATGAGTCTGTGCTTGCAGACTACCCTCAGAGGACCTGAACAGTGGCTGAAAGAGGGCGGAAGTTTGGAGGGACAGTCTGGGGGGAGGATGTTGATGAAAGGTACGGAAAAGGGTCCAGTCACGATGGGGTGAAAAGGTGAATGGGGGTACCTCGAAGTTGGCGATATATGGGGCAAGCCAAAGTGCATGAAGTTGAATAGGGGGTACCTCGAACCTGGTGATATATATATATATATGGGGCAAACCAAAGTGCATCTAGGTGAATAGGGATTACCTCGCACTTGGCGATATATGGGGCAAATAAAAGTTCATTAAGGTGAATGGGGGTACATCGAACCTGGCGATATATGGGGCAAGTAAATGTGCATTAAGGTGAATAGGGAGTACCTCGAACATGGCGAAAGATGGGGCAAGGAAAAGTGCATTTAGATGAATAGGGGATATCTCGAACTTGGCAATATGTAGGGCAAGTAAAAGTGCAATTGTACTAAAAAGGTGACATAAACTGCACTGAATTTGACAGCGAATCATTAGTGGTTTTATGCACCAGCACAAATTTAATTATTCAGATACACGTGCATGTATTTTTCATCAGTGAAATTGAAGAATACCACAATGCATGCGAAAGTGAAGTTTTGATATCATACACTGTACATACATTTCATTGGCTCTTTATTTTTATGTGATTATCAAGGGGTGAGGCATTTGAACTAGAGACGCGATTCAAATTGCTCTCCAAATCCGGAAGCTTGAAGGACTGACAGGAGACAACTACGCATGCTCGAGATGTCAAGTGAAAGTAATAGAATTCAACAAAATATATTTCAAAATAAAGCAAAATTATACAGCGAAATATTTCATTGGCAACCAAAAACTGAATCAGAATTTGGTCAGATCAAGGAGAATATTCTTCCTGATTTTTCCAGATTTTTGCTTTACATTGTAAAGCAAGCAAGGATATCGTTATACAGCACAAAGAGAGAGTGGTTAGTAGGTACCACATTCTTTCTTAACGCGCCTGCAATGGCAGAATTGGCGATATACAAATCACTGATGAACTCATGTTTGTGTCCCGCTTCATACAGATCAAATCCCGGCTCTTCTGTTGTATTTGTTCTTGATAACGCTCCTGGATCGGCCTGGATCAGCCCAAATTTTCCCCTATCTAGCACGACCTACAAATCGTTCTCGAAAATTAAGAACGACCTTCTGGAAGACTGGAGTACGTTAATGAGTCTAATATTCAAAAGATTCTTAATAATTCGGCATAAGAAGTGACACTATTTTGGTGAAACACCACCCTGGAAAATCATAGCAAGATCAGAAAAATGGAACGAGATCTGAATAGTCAACCAGGAGCTTTAGGCTTAGTCTCTCCTTAGCCAAACTATCATAAAGTGGGTCTGGTTATGAAGTTCAAAGATACAAACAATGAGATACCTGCAAAATTCTTCAAACCATGAACCAAACCTGGTCCTGACTTTCCTGATTTCTCAGAAATCAAAGATGATTATGGCACAATTAAAGCTCAAGTATAGTTTTGGTAAAGATGAAGAACTGTGAATTTTGGGGATATTTATCATGACATATAATTCTTATACACATTTTGAGACCATAGCATATTTTTTTACGAACTGATTCTTTTGAAAATTTGAATTTGACTGTTAAATCATATTTAGCGCCCTCTCGTGGTTATAGCATTATTTTGCTTGTTATCAGGCATATACAAAGTTATTTCCGAGATTTGACAATAAAATGATATAGAGATATACACAACAGTTAAATTCTGAAATCTTCATCCGATTCTGAGCACGGGAAGTTGTCCTTTATTAAGAAAGAAAATATTGGAAAATTTGCACATATTAGGTTATAGCTTTTCCCAAACTTGTTCATTTTTCGCACAATCTTTTGTGTAATATGTTTATGATACTATATTTCATTTCATATAGATTTGAAGACAAAATCTGGCGATAAAAATATTTGCTTTCACCAAAACTTTACTTGGGCTTTAAAATTCCCACTTTGAAAAAATCTACATTCCTCTTCCTACATGCAATAGAGGGTGAATGTTTTTCCCCAAAAATTCCCGAAAGCCCTAGTTACATAGAAGCCCTGATTCAACAAAAGTCGTCCAGTTTAGTCCCCCATTATTGACTACCAACCTGGGCGGAGTTTCACCAAGATAAGAAAGACTTTAAGAACGACTTTGAGATAGACTGGTATCCCTTCTTGAGCGTAAGAATTCATAGTACGCACATTCAGCCTCAGAACTGATGCCAGTCGATCTTAAAGTCGTGCTTACTGTAAGAACGATTTGGTGAAACACCGCCCTGATGAACTAGTTTGAAAGCACAAACCCGAGACTTTTGGCGTGTGAGTGTGCAGAGCATGATACAGGGCATGCGCTGTGTGACTACATCACAAACATACAGCATAGCACGAGACACACAATGAGACACACAGTGTAAATCCTGTATCACTCTCTGTGTTTGTGCACAACGAAATCCAAGGGTCTGTTCTTGCAGACTACTGATGAACTGTCTCAGATCACAGCGGACTCAACTAGACCAACTCACGTTGAATCCTGTTGATCTTGGGCTTCTATGGGGGTGTTGTTCAAAATTAACTGCAAATCAACTGCAACTTTGCAAATTGTAACGCGCATTTATATTCGCCCACGGTATGTGCATTTACCAAGACGCACATGACATAATAATTTTGATTGGCACATTCCGATCAACTACAACTTTTGAATATTAAACACCTCCTATGTGACAGGAGCTTTAGCATGATCTAGACATTTTGAACCCTAATCCTTGTTACTCAAAATCCTTTGAAAGTTTTGTTATCACAGAAAGAAACAAGATCAACAAATATTGATATTTGCAAAAAATTATGCAATAAGTTTGTTTTTTAGGGGTTTTTTCTTAGCAACCTACAGGAATACTCCCAAGGGAGCGGAAAATGAGTATACAAATAAGACACATTATTATCATTATCCTTATCATTATTAATAATATTCTTATCATCACTTAATTCTGTCCATGCTAAATAAGTTTACAAACATGGAACCAGGACTAGACATTTTGGGATCGTATATGCATTAATGTGTGGTCTATATAAATTTAATATCAGTATGTCTCATTCTACTTTCGTTGTTTTCACCACATAAAGGCCTGAACTTTCCCATCTTGAATATGAAGTGTACATGTGCATGTACATTGTATAAGAGATGCATGAAATATCCTGGTACGTTGCACATTCATTATCATAATAGTTATGATGGACAGTAAGTATCGGTTTCAATTTTTTTACAAGTACTACCTTATATAAGACCAAACATCATATCCGGGCATAATATCATAAAAATCATTGTACAGACATGCTAACCACAAATCGTAATCCTTACTTCTTCTATATATAGTCTTTTGTTTTGTATTATTAAAGGAGGTACTATTCCTTCTCTATGCACAATGGTAGTTTCAGCTAGACAACCCAAAAGCTTGGATGAGGTTTGCCCAATACAGCAACAAGTAATGTATGTATACTGGATAGTTATGACAGACAATTTGTATCAGTTTCAATTTTTTACTAGTACTACCTTTTATATGGCCAGACATCATATCCGGGCATAATATCATGTAGAAATCATTACACAGACATGCTAACCACAAATCGTAATCCTTACCTCTCTATAATCTTTTGTTTTGTATTATTAAAGGAGGTACTAAAGATTCTAGATTCAGACAACCCAAAAGTTTGGATGAGGTTTGTCCGATACTGCAACTAAGATTCTACGCCATCTCTATGCACAATGATAGATTCAGACAACCCAAAAGCTTGGATGAGGTTTGCCCGATACAGCAACTAAGATTCTATGCCTTCTCTATGCACAATGATAGATTCAGACAACACAAAAGCTTGGATGAGGTTTGCCCAATACAGCAACAAGTAATGTATGTATACTGGATAGTTATGACGGACAAACAGTATCGGTTTCAACTACCTTTTATATGACCAGACATCATATCCGGGCATATTATAGAAATCCGTACACAGACATGCCAACCGCAAATCATACTCCTTAGTTTTTCTATAACCTCTTTAGTTTCGTATTAAAGGAGGTTCTAAGATCTACATGTACCTATGAATGCAGAATATCATAATACATAGTGCATCACACTTAAGTGAGTCATGGCCAGGAATTTCAGATGAATACACAACCTTTTCTCTCATTTCACGGTTTGGGTCTCGCAAAAAATTCTACTCTACATTGTATATGATGCAAGTGTACAAACACTGTCAAAAACGTGAAAATAATGTGTCAAACTGGTCAGATATCGCGAAAATATCTTTTGTTCTCAAGTATTGGCTTATACAGTACCTGTTCATGTAAAGGACAAATTAAAGTTTATCCCTTTTCGGCCCTTGAGAATGATCAAACAGGCTTAAACGCACATGAGTCATGCATGGCCAGGAATTTCAGATGAATACACGTCGACCTTGTTCTTCAATTTAAACACTTCAAACATACAGAAAACACCTTGGATAACCATGGATATACCCTAGTCTGCTAGCTAGAACAGACCTTGGGTTTCGTCGTGCACATACACAGAGAGTGATACAGGGTATGCACTGTGCGTCTCATTGTGTGTCTCGTGCTCTCCCTAGACTGAGGATAGAGCAATGCTGTATACATGTATGTGTGATGGTGTCACATAGCGCATACCCTGTATCATGCTCTGTGCACTCACACACCGAAAGTCTCGGGTTTGTGCTTTCAAACTATACCCATTGGATAATGGTCTGGGAATACATAATGCACTTACCTATGGAAGATCACAGGGTGGAATCAGATCAGACAGACATAAAAAAAAGAAGAAAACAAAACAAAAGAAAAATACATTAATCAGGAATCAATATATTTAAAACAAAAATGTGTGTTTGATGAAAATTCATGCATTATTGAGTACTTTAACCTAAAAAGAATTAAATTTCATCAAATAAAATATCCTTAGACATGGGGTTTGTCACATTATAGAGAAAATATGGATCGCTAAATTGTGCTGTCAACTACTGTATAAGCTGAAATTTTCGCGGTGGTTTTTATTTTCGCTAATTTCGCAGTTATGGCCTCGCGAAAATTTCCACTCTAAATGATGCACATTCATTTGTGTACAAACACTGTCATAAACGTGAAAATAACAACACGCCAGTGTGTCAAACTGGTCAGAAATCGCGAAAATATCTGTACGCTAAAATATTGGCTTATACAGTAAATTGTTATGATCGACAATGTAGCTGAGGTGGTCTACATTTTGTGGTTACATGTATTTACTTCTTAGAATTTCTTTTCAAAAGGCGATGATAACAGTGGGTCACAGGGGTCAATACATTGACCCACTTTGCTTGGGGTCGTATCTGTTCAAATAATCTGATCTACAAATATATTTTTTTCCTTTCCATTTTGAAAAATATTGAATAAAACTTGAATTCAATTTNTTCCAAAGTTTTGGAGCAGCACAGCTGAAGGCGCAGTCACCAAGTGTCACTTTTGTCTTAAGATGTGGTAATTTTAGAATAAGTTTGTCCTGTCCACTTCGTAAATTGTGGGAATATTTGTTTGACTTAAACGATAATAATGCACATAGTTTCAGAAACAATGGTCAGTCTACACTGATCCAATCTTGACGCTTTATTCCCTCTAGGGGACTGTCAAGGTTTCTGAAACGTTAAGGTTTGGGCTGTGATCGTAATATTTCAAACTAAAGCCCTGGTCACATAGGACCCCGGAAGCAACACGATTCACCCCGGAGATCCGGGGCTCTTTTTGGCTCAATCGGGGTGAATCGGGATACACTTTCCCAAGCTCGAGTGCTGATTTTTCTATGTGACCACAAACACGGCCAAAACCAGCCAAAAACAGTCGGGGTGAATCGGGGTCCTATGTGACCAGGGCAATACAACAAATATTTCTAAGCGGATTCATGGGATAATGGTTTAGGAATTCATAATGCACTTACCTAGGGAAGATCACAAGATGAAATCAGATCAGACAGACATGAAAAAAAAAAGAAAAAAAAAAGAAAAATACATTAATCAGGAATCAATATATTTAAAACAAAAATGTGTGTTTGATAAAAATTAATGCATTATTGAATACTTTAACCTAAAAAGAATTAAATTTCATCAAATAAAATATCCTTAGACATGGGGTTTGTCACATTATAGAGAAAATATGGATCGCTAAATTGTGCTGTCAACTACTGTATAAGCTGAAATTTTCGCGGTGGTTTTTATTTTCGCTAATTTCGCAGTTATGGCCTCGCGAAAATTTCCACTCTAAATGATGCACATTCATTTGTGTACAAACACTGTCATAAACGTGAAAATAACAACACGCCAGTGTGTCAAACTGGTCAGAAATCGCGAAAATATCTGTACGCTAAAATATTGGCTTATACAGTAAATTGTTATGATCGACAATGTAGCTGAGGTGGTCTACATTTTGTGGTTACATGTATTTACTTCTTAGAATTTCTTTTCAAAAGGCGATGATAACAGTGGGTCACAGGGGTAAATACATTGACCCACTTTGCTTGGGGTCGTATCTGTTCAAATAATCTGATCTACAAATATATTTTTTTCCTTTCCATTTTGAAAAATATTGAATAAAACTTGAATTCAATTCAATGTTAGCTCTAGGAACTGTTTTGTACATAGGAAAGTAATAACTATACGGGATCATCAGGATAGCTGCTATAACAGGTAGACTTCCCCCTAGAGACTGAAAGTTATAATACTTTGGTAACCTGCTATATCTATCCAGCTAAGAACAGCAGGTTCATGCCAGGCAAAACCCATCCTTGTGAGCAACTATATATTGTAATAGCACGTATAAACCAACAATTTTGATCTTATGTACTCATTAATTCATTAATCTATTCATTTATTTATTTATTCATTCATTTATTTATTTGTTTAGTATTTGACATTTTACAAGAAAATACTAAAGAGTGCAGCATGATGATCACTATACTCATGCTAGAAAATAATCCTAACTCTATTAAAAAAAATACTTAGGGAGTATTTATGCCATATATATGTCCTCCCATTCGATCCTCAACACCACTCACCCGCCTAAAAAATACTGATGAAAAATCAAAATAAGAAGAAATGAATAAATAAATCATAAATAGACTTTAGAAAAATAAAAAAATATATATAAAACATCCCACATTGTATTAAAAAATCATGAAGATATATATATACAATATTGTTTTTTGTTTAAATCTATATCAGCCTTCTCTTGGTTCATATGCACCATACTGAAGTAATAATCTACATGTATGTGCAAAAGATAGAGCCACAGTCAAGTTTTTTTTCAAGTTTTGACCTTACTTCTAAGTTATTAAATCCTCAATCCGCGTATAAGCTGAAAGGGATACTTAGACAAACATGCTGCCGTGCAGCCTAATAAAACTGCAAGATGGGAGTTCGCGACAAAGCCCGAGAAAGAAATGAAGCGTCGGGGAGGGTATTCATAACGTACACGAACAAGGGTAACGAGGCGCCAGGGGCTGGCCGACATCGTTTGAAAATTCACGAATATCGGCTTCGCATGACAGGTTTCATTCATCAAAGGCAGTAGAATATCATTGATATTACGGCGCGTCAATATTTAATGAGACATCGTCAGGCTGAAGGCAAGATATTTCATGCATGGCTCAGTTTCAATTACGGCACTAGCACATTCATTACTAACACGACACTGTTTCCAATATGTGGGACTGCATACCGGATTGTACTGTATGAGAATTGTATAAGATTTTCAAATCAAATGAGACATTTTATTGATTTTTAGAAGATATCTAAAGTGATGCTATTTTAATAGGTGGATATATATTTTCTTTTGTTCTTAAAGTGTCTGCCATTTAAAAATGCATCCTTGAATTTCAAATGTACCTGAAACGTGTAACTCATTTCATAAACATAGCAGAAACATGTAAAAAGAGAAGAATATGTACGCATGAAAAAGCAATTTATTGGACAGCAAAAGACATAAAGTCGTCTTTCATTGCTACGAAACACTTTAATGAAGAAGCGTTTAATTACTTTTAGGGGCCTTTCATTCTGTATCAGGTCAATTGCAATAAAGGACATTTAATTAGTTGGAATACGACTGCAATTGTTTAATAATTGCTTTTTTTTTCTTATGTCTGAAAAGCTATTTAGACGAAAAAGGCAGAAGGCATTATATTGAATCTGAGGAGACTTTACAGTAATAAAGTACCTATCTTTTATAATATCAAGCAAGATTTCATTTGGCTATACAGTACTGGATAAGTTGAAATTTTTGCGGTGGTTTTATTTTTTGCGATTTTCACGGTCTTGGCCTCTCGAAAATTTCCACTCAGTATGTTGTACATTCTGTGTACAAACATTGTCAAAGACGTGAAAATAACAACACATAAACGCGCCAAACTGGTGTATAAAATCATGAAAATATCTGCATGCTAAAATATTGGCTAGTAAGACTTAGCCTATGTTTTTTAAGAGATTCTTCGAATCATACAAACAGAAGAAAAAATATACAAGGGTAGGCCCTGCCCCTAAAATAATTGTTGGGTTACTCAAGAATGACTTTCTTTTAGTCATAGCATCGGTCAAATTGGAGAAAAAATTCAAAACAGTTCAAAATTCAAATTTGGGAAAATCACATTTTTCATGCAGAATATAAGACAAAGAATGGAGTAAAAAGCCCCAAAAATGTCTGATATTACTTTTTTTAATTGAATTGTATCTCATGTTTCATGTTTATCCACAAAATGTTTGAAGAGGGTTATAAAGCAAAAGAAATAAAATAAACAGTTCAGGCCATTTTCAGAGGGTTGTTCAGCTTTTTGTTAGGCCCATCTCCTTGAACTGATTTGAGCAGCAAAGCCATTGTCATAATAGTTAATGATGTTTAACAGAGATGTTTTTCATGTACTAAGCATAATACAATTTTTAATGTTTCTTAACTCTTTGACATGTATTTCAATACCCCCCCCCCAACAAAAAATAATAATAACTAATTATAATATGACAGGATTATAGCTTTGGGTCCTTCAGCATAAAATAAAAAACAAATCTAATTTGTAGAATGAAAGTTCTACTTATCCTCCATCCTACCCCAGGATATATTAGCTAATAAATGGAAAAAGATCATCTAAGAATCTTGGCACTCTCTTTAATTACCGCGCATCTCATTAAAGACATCCAATGGGGTCTATGCAAATATTGGCATCCAAAACTGGTCTTCGCGTACGTAGAGTCTTATATATTTGCACTATAAATGGAATTAAATTGGTTATTAGTATTAACGATTCAGCCTCAACCTCTTGGATAATCTAATGAAATTTCTGCAATCTTTGTTTTTAAGCTACTTGAGGTACAAAATACAAAACCTTTTAATGGATTATTCCATTATTATACTTGACAATATTCTATATTAAAGGTAAAGATTAGCAAAGGTCGGGATGCATAAATTTATGTGGAACTAGCTTATGTATTTGCAAATTGCTGTGGGCAGAAAAATCATTCTGTACAAAATTAGGAAAATATTTTTGCACATATTCTGGTGTATTTTAGTTTGGCATGCAAATCAGCCATTATTCCTAGGGAGCTCTGAATGAAACGACAGCCGGCCGACAGGGGCGGGGTAGATATGGAGTGTTCCGGTAATTTGCGTGAAGCGTGAGAGTTTACATTCATTTTGCATGGCAAGCAATGTTGTGTTGGGGAGCGCAACACATGTTGTCGATAATGTCTCACGATAATTAAGCCATTTCTAGGTCGGTTTTATTCAAACAAAGTATGAACATGGTCTAATTTGCTATTCAAGAACTGCATTATGGTAATAGTGTTACTGTAGCTCACAAAGTGGTTAAAAATCTGAATTGCCATCTCTCCCAAAACTGATCTACATTTAAAATGAAATTATACTATCATAAAACACAATAAATGAGAATTATGGTATGTTGTACTAACAAAGAGACTTAGTTCTGTAAAACCATCCCTGAACTTCCTAATACACTTTTAGTGTGATTTTAAACCGCATCATAGACTCAACTCATCTCTTTCTCAATACTAAAATTAGCAATCCAGCAATTACATGTATCATGAAAATTGGTAGAACAAATCATTTTAGGATCTTGAAACTTGAACAACAATACTGTAACAAATGACAAGCAAGACTTATTCAAAAGAATTTGTTTTATTTGTAACCTGGGAATTCCTGATTGGAAGTATGGTTTGGAAGCAATTTTAGCCAAATACTTCCTACTGGACAATGAAAACTTGACATAATCAACGGTTTAAATACCTTCAGCACCAAAATTGGTAATGTTGAGGAAAAGGGGGATTTTAAAGTGAAACAATTAAACTCCTGGAATTGTCATGTTCTCATTGAATGAAGAAAAATCAGATGAACAAACTTTGAAAATTCGGGCGAAATCGGACAATCCATTCAAAGGTTATGAATTTTCACAGTCAAAGAGATATGACGATCACTACCACTGATGGGGATCTTTAAATTAATCAACGGTTTAAAAATGCCTCAAGCACCAACTTGGGTAAGATTGATGGAAAAGGGAATTTAAAAGAAGAGTGAAATTGGAATGGATATTTGAATCAATCAATGGTTTAAAAATACCTTCATCAACCTTAATAAAATGAGGAAAAGGGGAAATTAAAGGGAAAGTGAAATCAGAATAAACCTTTGAATTATTCAACGGTTTAAAAATGCCTTCAGCGCCAAGTTTGGCAAGATTTGAGGACAAAGGAAATTTAAAAGAAGAGTAAAGCAGGAGTGGATCTTTAAATCTTAGTTGCGACTTCTGTGATCCGACAGAGCTTATAAATGTAATTCACAATATCATAAAATAGCCAGCATTTAGATAGTGAACACACATAGAATACCGGTCTGAAATAATAACAATAATAATGAACGGCTTTTATATAGCGCTTATCAACTCTTCATTAGAATTCTCTATGGGCTCTACAATTGCAGCATTATTACCCTGGCTTTAGCAGTGCAGCTATCAGGCGCATCAGCTTTTCCAAGGAATAAATTCCTACCAGGTACCCATTCACCTCACCTGGGTTGAGTGCAGCATAATGTGGATGAATTTCTTGCCGAAGGAAATTGATGCCATAGGTGGGATTCGAACCTACGACCCTCTGCTTGAAAGGCGAGAGTCAGAACCACTACACAAGACTATTTCCCCGTCGTTCTCTTTTTCTCTCCTGATCTAACGTCCCACACAGCTAGAAAACAATGTCTCGTCAGTAATTATTTAAGCATGTGAGTCTTAATACAGTGCTCTGCTTAATGCTGTCTCCATTTTTTCCAATGATGATTTCATGTAAAAGCATCTGAATATAATAAAGTGAACACTCACATCTTGAAAACCATTTCAAAGTGATTGATCACTAAAACCACTTAAAATCATTATCCTCCCGTCTTATCAAATTGGCATCTTGGCCAATAAAATGACAAATGACCTCTCCCTAATAGATGCAATAACCCATGGTATTGTAGGGTCATTACTTTGACATGGTTTAGTTTTATTGTTTGTTTGGGTTTTGACTGTCTAGACTTTAAATGATTTGCATGTATTATTTATTCCTTTTCAGTTGCCAAGCAGTCTGGCATTTTCCCTATTCATCTCTTCCTTTTCAAGTATCAACTCCATCACTTATTCTAGATTCC
>BQKZ01001718.1:19056-45082 GCA_036244855.1 Temnopleurus reevesii
GTTGCGGATTTAGAAAAGAATAGTAATTGAACTTGTTTTAAAATAATTCCTGTCCTGAATTAGTTAATCTTTTTTCTTCTTTCACTAAAAAAAAAAGATTCTTTTCTGTATATAATTTTGTTCGCTTGTCAAAAAAAAAAAATCAATAAAATAGGCTTTAACATTGGGACTAATATTTATTGTTAAAGCAGTGCCAGTAGTTTATCTGCTGCCAGCTCCCCCCTGACCTGCTTATATCTCAACTATACCTTTGTTTAGCCCAAAAGTTTTGCAGGACATTTGCAACTGATTTGATTTGCATGCATGTTGGTTAAAAATACCCTCCTACCTCGTTCCCCATCCCCCATTATTTTAGAATTCGCCATGACAAAATAATTTACCATTAATTGAAACACTTGTGAAAAACATTGGGTGAATTTCAATTAGCATCAATAATCAAAGCAGACTTTATGGCAAAGTTGCCACAATTTTCATCTTTATGCAACTGGCCCCTACTTGCCTTCTTGGCTGCATATTTTGGAAGGTCGATCCCCAAATTATCTCCTCCTTTAATTCATCCTCCCCTATTCCCATACATCCTCCTCATCTTTCTCCTCATTTTCCTTTAGCTCCTCCAAAACCCTGTTATTATTCTGGGGCCAATCGCACAAAATAGTCTGCGCAATCCTCTTCATGCTAAGGCGTCTTAAGTTCTTGTGCCACCCTCTTTACATAGTCGTATCGACACTAATGTCTATGTTACAAGGGTAACACAAGAAGTCAGGACATCTTAGCAAGAAGAGGATAGCTATTAAAAGACCATTTCGAGCACTCAGCCCCTGGTGTATAACTTTTAATGACACACACTTCTGTTGTCCAATCTTTCTGTCTCTCTTCTCTCCCACTCTTTCTTCTCGATCTCTCACTATCACTCTTTCCTCTCTCTCTCCCTCTCTTTCTTGACAACCAAAAATTGCGACCATTCATGTACTCTCATTTCATATTTTCAACTCTTTATTGGATTTGAAACACAATCTGCCACAGATCAATGTGCTATCAGGGAATGAGAACAAGAAGACATTTTTTAGAGTTGAGCGAATGTTGATGGTCTGTTAAAGAGTTATGAACTTTCAAAGAGTCATGAAGTGTCATTAAAGGAATGTAAATCAATGGCAATTCTTAATTTGTTAAAATTTACAATTTCTGTAATGTTATTTTGGAAGTAATTTCATTTTGGAAGTAATGTCATTTTGGAAAAATTTCAGGTCATGATTTTGTCTTTATAATTTTTAATTTTCATCATTTGCAAGAAAAGTACACAAACTTTGCTTTTGTTGTTGTGTCTTTTGTAATAGGCCAAAAGCAAGGCAATATAAAGCCCCCCCCAAAAAAAAAAAATCCACTTTGGTATCATATATTACTTCAAAGGTGCTTACTTGAGGATCCCAGAAGGATCTACTCAAACTCATAAAAAAAAGCTGGCATTAACACCCTGGGGCTGTATTCTTATAACTGTCTCATCTTGAATTATTATCATTCCTCTTAAAGACTTGGTCTGGGCCAGGAAAATCTTGTGTTGATTGAAAGCAGAAAAATCAGAATAACAGATTAAAAAAGTTTGAAGGAAATCACACAACAAATAAAAAAGTTATGAGTATTTCAATTATATAACCCAATAGTTGTAATCAGTCAAATTGGCAACTTTGGGTCACGTGATCATGACATATATCATGCACTTTTCTGCAAGTAGTTTATTGTTCTTTAAAACCCTCATTTTTTAACCAGGTAATGCAAAAAAGTTTTTTTTTTTCATCGATATATACATGGGTACAAATACATTTATTGATTCAATGTTTTGAATATTTTCAAAAAAATAAGTGTGACGGATTAAAACAGATTTTTAAAAACAATAAGTTACAATAAGCTTACGGACAGGAAGTGCATGATCCACGTCAAAGCATGTGATCAAAAGTCACGTATTACGTCCTACTGCGTACAGTAATTCATGGATTATCACTGTTCAGTCATTTCATTGAAATATTCATAACTTTCTCATTTCTTATTGGATTTACTTCAATCTTTTTTGATCTGTTTGTCTGTTTTTTTTTTTGCTTTTAATAAAAACAAGAGTTTTCTAACCCAGACCAAGTCTTTAATTGGTAATCTGACAACTCTCTTATCCCTAGGCCATTAAAATGCGATATCAAGCCCAAGGGCTTCAGTTAAGCTTTTTGTTGGTCAATGGGCTTCAGAGGAAAATGAAACATTGATTTTGATTGGTTGTCTGAGATCAGATAGATGTGTCCTAACAAAGATAGGACAATGAAAGGTGAGTTTTCAGAACAGTAATAACACTGTCATTTCTTATGGAGATAAGATACCAAAGATAACTTACCAGGTATAAGGAATGGCTATCAGAATACAGCCCTGGGTTATTATAGCTCATACAACACATTGACACATACCGTAAATCAATCAAAACACAAAGAGAAGACATCTTTTTTTGAATGAACCGTTTATTGTTTATTNATTTCATGTTCAACAGGATATTCATTACATTGATTTTTCAGTAAAATAAGTTGTTGGGTATAAAATTACAAGTCCCTGTTCACAAGTTCAATGACCGGGTCAATAAGAATCGCATTGTTGGCGTCTTTGTATGCGAGAAAATATGTGTACGTGTATGACTGGTAATCAAACAGCTTTATAGGAGAATCAAACACAAATCAGAAAATAATGATCTTTATTATTGCATTCATGTTAAACAGTATTAAAATACATTACACTGATTTTCGATTTTAAAAAATTGTTGGGTTTCAAATCTCAAGTCTGTGTTCACAAGTTCAATGACCGGGTCAATGCGAATCACATCATTGGTATCTTTATCTGCTAGAAGATAAGTGTAGGTGTAAGAATGTTAGTCAAACAGCTAAGGAGAGACAATATTAAAAAAAAAAATGATCTTCATAATTCCATTTTCGTATATTACACTACTGATTGCCCATGGTGGAGGACTTGTTATCATACTTGAGGAGAACACATACAAATCTTGGAACGAAATGAAGTTGCTACGAACAAGAATAACATTCTTTTTTTTATTGTAAATTTGATTTTTTTTTTTAAATGTAGAATTGTATGGGTTTTCATAGAGCTTGTGCAAACAACACAATACAGATCACTATTCAAAACAAATAATACCACAAGGGATAAGTAGTGTTCACAAAGTGCGGAATTTATACAAACCAAAATTTCATCAACTTTTTTATTAGACCTTTATCCAATAATTTTGTTAGTTTACGAGTTAATCGCTTCAACCAACCCGTCACAATGTAGGGCACTGGATAAGTTCAATGGATCAAACAGGATACAGAATCCCAACAGAAACAGGATCTACATCACATGTACATGTCACATATCACACGTCTCACTCGCTTACTGTCCTACAACAAAGAATATTCTGAATTTTCACTACGTAGCATACCTGCCAACCAAAAATCTTTTGGCCTATTTATCCTCATTGGGTGGTATCAACATCTTTGGGCAACCATTGGTTATTCAGAACACAATTACACCATTACAGTACAGTAAATATCCAACTATCTCTAAGCCACCCTCTTGTTAATAAATGGCATCTCAATGAAGAGAGAAAATATACTGGACTAAATTCTGGAATGTCTTTTGTGCATCAATGTCAAAAATCTTAAACACCATTTTTTGTACAAACTACAAAAACCTAATGTTAAAAGAAGAGTCTACCCAAAAATAATAATTTTTTAACATAAACAGAAAAAATTGGTGAGTAAAACAAAAAAAGTTTGAAGAAAATAGGACAAGTACTAAAAAAGTTATGAATTTTTAAAGATTTGAGAAAATGGGCAAATCAGTGGGAATTTCCAGAGATGTTGCCAATTTGATGACATCATGGGTGCACAACTAACCAGAGTTTTCATTATATATATGGTGCAAAATTCATCATTTTTACAGAATGTTGCATGTTGCAAAGTTTGTATGAATGTAAACATGCAAATAGTGGATCTACATATCTATCATACAGATATCCTATGGTTAAAGTTTTGAGGAAATCAATTTTTTTTTGGAAAAAAGTAGCATTTTATGGCATTGATATGAATGTAATGAATGGTTGGTTGTGCACCTATGACATCATCAGTTGCCAATTTGTCTAAATATATTAATATTCATAACTTTCTTATTATTAATTGTCCAATTTTTCTCATACTTTTTTTGTTCTCTTCATCTATTTTTCCTGCTCCTGTTCAAGAAATATAATTTTTGCGTAGACTCTCCTTTTAATGGAGCTATTGAAAATAAATTCTTCCCAGGAGACAGGTGCATTACATAATATTGTTGTATTTATCATTTTATCACTTATCAATGTCTTTATTCACATTCATTATCCACCTACTATGAACCATAAACTGACTGGATTTTAGGTTGGCAGGTATGCAATACGTAGATCAGGTGGATGTACATTTTATTCCATAAGGAGGAAAAGAAATCTAGTAAATCAGAATTTCACAATGTGAGAGTATAACACTCAGTCCGCCTAATTTGCACTTTGAGTAAGTTTTCAAAGGCAATTGTTGTGCACTCAACACTGGGATTCCTAACTCTGGATAAACTTTAAAACAATTTTCTAGTCTTTTATTCTTTACGTGTATATTAATTATTCATAATATAATTCCTATTTCTCGACCTCAAAATACTCGAACTACTTCCAAAATGACTGCTGTCATTGAAGTATTAAAAGAATCTTAATGCTCGAGAAAGTCAAACATTAACATGTCACCTAAATTTAACAAATAACCCTATAGTATTTGATATGGTAGTCAAAGAGAAATGATGATCTATGTAAAGCATATCACCTGTCAAATTTTCCCCAATTTTGCATCTGAAAAGATACGAGGGCAACATTTCTCCTTACAAAATTTGGCAAGGTTTCTAAAATGAATTTTATGCAAATGCAAGTTATTGGCTAGAATTTCATCATTTTGATTGATTCACCCTTTTAAAGTTTTCATTGCAAAAGTCTGATGGTATTTTGGAGCATGGGTAAAGGGGGACAAACATGATGGACAATAACGTATGTCCCCCCAAAAGCTCCAATTACACTTTTGCAATTAAACTTTTAAAACACTGAATCAATCAAATTGTAATTTTAGAGTGATAAACATAATTCACATTTTTTCGTAAAGCTGTATTTTTCAGGCTTTATTTCCGGAGCTAATAATTACACAGAGAGGTGTGGTCTTGTTTGTTCAAAAGCCTTGGAAGAAATGGATCGATGACAACTTTTAATGTTTAAAGTTCCATTTTTTTGTTCTTAAAACATTTCACATTTCAAGTTTAATCTTAGTTTCAGTTATCAATAGTCAAACTTCAATTATTCTAGGGGCACAGGGTATTTGTTGACAGACATCCTTGTAAAGAAATTCCAGAAATAAAACATTTTTCTTTTCTACAAAGACAGGCAGATGGTCTGGATAATTTTTCTGTCTCATTACCGTAATCGCATGTGGAGCTTGGACAGATTTCATCTGAATTTTTTACATGAGTGGATTCTGTCATTAAATCAGAAAATCAGATGAGTGAATGGAATAAAGACAGAGATATTCTCAGCACCTAATAATTTCTCGTTCAATGCCATTCAACTTTCAACCCTTATAAAAAAACCATGTCAATCTGGAATTTTATATTCTATTTCGCCACCAGGTAGAAAATGTAAAAGATAAAATTCCACATTGAAAATGTCAATATTAATTGATAAATATTCATTGATTGGGGTAAAAATTTAGATGGCATTGAACTAAATCATCCCATCCTTCATACTCACTTGTCTAAAAATAAGATTGGATGGATTTGGAAGAGTATCACAATCTTTCGACATTTTCCTCGCGAAGTTGAATGAATTGCACGAATTCCTATTTCGGCCCTGATGAAAAATTGTTCTAGCAGAATACGTAGAGAGTGGGGATGCTGAATGTGGATGACATGAGGCTGCTGCCCCAGTTTGAAAATGTTTGTAAACTGATTGACATCTGCAATTAGTAAGGCAACATGGTTTGCCTCTTTGTAACGCCAGAGCTGCAGACTGCCCGGTTTTCTTCACAGATTTCACTTGTGAATATCCAAAGAATCCACCAACAGAGTTAATTGCATAGTTTCGAAGACTTGTAGCTCTGGTTGACCACAAACTAAATTCTGCTGTGACTTTTGTCAAACGGGATCCGAGACAAAATGAAGACATTGTTGTGACCGAGCTCTGACTGTAACTATAACTTTAGTCTATTTTATATTTTCACGTGCACGAGCGCAAATCGAGGTGATCTGCGCCGGTTCTATCGGGGCGAAGCGAAGCGGGCTTCGCGATGGGTCGAACAACCACGTCTCTGTTCATGCACGATGTTCGGGGTAATTCGGAGAAACTACTTATTTAAAGTTTTCCACCCTTTCGAATTTGAACAAGTGCCCGAGAAAGTTCAAGGTCCAAAGGTTACTAGAACGTGCTCTTATCTTGAAAGGCTGGTCCCTGGGATGAGGAAGACGGGGGTGTGTCGGGGGTGTCGGCAACTGGTGTGCTGCGCTGGTGGTGTGGTGGGAGCTCGCTCGCTGCATAATTGCAATGACGTCATGGGCCATGGCTGCCTAGCTTGTGCCATAAGTTTAGTCTGTAAAGGCAGGATCTATTGTGAAGTAGGTTGAGTATTTGCAGCATCATGTGATATTATCAGAACTATGAATAAAATAATCTATATTTATTTGATTCTTGTATATTTTTAAAATTGAATAAAGTATAATATAAATTTCAATTTTTATTTTTAAACCTTTTAAATCGGTATTATAGAAACATTGTCTTAATAAGGTCTATGGTAAAGACTAAAACTCGTTCAGCACATTTTCCGGAACAAATTTATATTTAAAGTGTATAAAATTTCCCCTCACTCAGCCAATTCCTTGGTAGTATAGTGGTGAGTATCTCCGCCTGTCACGCGGAAGACCGGGGTTCGATTCCCCGCCAAGGAGGTTTATGTTTTTCTTTTTTTTTTAAATATTAATCTTCGGTCTGCGTTATTCAATTTATGTGCCACATGTAAATAGTTTGATATTATGATGCATGCATGCATGCAAAAAAAAAAAAATAATAATACAAAAATAAGAATCTGTCACTGGAGATAAAGAATGTTCTAAAAAAGATAATTAATTTAGAAATATTAGTGTGTACAGTTGCGGATTTAGAAAAGAATAGTAATTGAACTTGTTTTAAAATAATTCCTGTCCTGAATTAGTTAATCTTTTTTCTTCTTTCACTAAAAAAAAAAGATTCTTTTCTGTATATAATTTTGTTCGCTTGTCAAAAAAAAAAAATCAATAAAATAGGCTTTAACATTGGGACTAATATTTATTGTTAAAGCAGTGCCAGGGGTTTATCTGCTGCCAGCTCCCCCCTGACCTGCTTATATCTCAACTATACCTTTGTTTAGCCCAAAAGTTTTGCAGGACATTTGCAACTGATTTGATTTGCATGCATGTTGGTTAAAAATACCCTCCTACCTCGTTCCCCATCCCCCATTATTTTAGAATTCGCCATGACAAAATAATTTACCATTAATTGAAACACTTGTGAAAAACATTGGGTGAATTTCAATTAGCATCAATAATCAAAGCAGACTTTATGGCAAAGTTGCCACAATTTTCATCTTTATGCAACTGGCCCCTACTTGCCTTCTTGGCTGCATATTTTGGAAGGTCGATCCCCAAATTATCTCCTCCTTTAATTCATCCTCCCCTATTCCCATACATCCTCCTCATCTTTCTACTCATTTTCCTTTAGCTCCTCCAAAACCCTGTTATTATTCTGGGGCCAATAGCACAAAATAGTCTGCGCAATCCTCTTCATGCTAAGGCGTCTTAAGTTCTTGTGCCACCCTCTTTACATAGTCGTATCGACACTAATGTCTATGTTACAAGGGTAACACAAGAAGTCAGGACATCTTAGCAAGAAGAGGATAGCTATTAAAAGACCATTTCGAGCACTCAGCCCCTGGTGTACAACTTTTAATGACACACACTTCTGTTGTCCAATCTTTCTGTCTCTCTTCTCTCCCACTCTTTCTTCTCGATCTCTCACTATCACTCTTTCCTCTCTCTCTCCCTCTCTTTCTTGACAACCAAAAATTGCGACCATTCATGTACTCTCATTTCATATTTTCAACTCTTTATTGGATTTGAAACACAATCTGCCACAGATCAATGTGCTATCAGGGAATGAGAACAAGAAGACATTTTTTAGAGTTGAGCGAATGTTGATGGTCTGTTAAAGAGTTATGAACTTTCAAAGAGTCATGAAGTGTCATTAAAGGAATGTAAATCAATGGCAATTCTTAATTTGTTAAAATTTACAATTTCTGTAATGTTATTTTGGAAGTAATTTCATTTTGGAAGTAATGTCATTTTGGAAAAATTTCAGGTCATGATTTTGTCTTTATAATTTTTAATTTTCATCATTTGCAAGAAAAGTACACAAACTTTGCTTTTGTTGTTGTGTCTTTTGTAATAGGCCAAAAGCAAGGCAATATAAAGCCCCCCCCAAAAAAAAAAAATCCACTTTGGTATCATATATTACTTCAAAGGTGCTTACTTGAGGATCCCAGAAGGATCTACTCAAACTCATAAAAAAAAGCTGGCATTAACACCCTGGGGCTGTATTCTTATAACTGTCTGCACTTGAATTAGTATCTTTCCTCTTAATTGGTAATCTGAAAACTCTCTTATCCCTAGGCCATTAAAATGCAATATCAAGCCCAGGGGCTTCATTTCAGCTTTTAATTGGTCAATGGGCTTCAGAGGAAAATGAAACATTGATTTTGATTGTGTGAGATCAGATAGATGGGTCCTAACAAAGATAAGACAAGGAAAGGTGAGTTTTCAGAATATCAACTTAGAACAGTAATAGCACTGTCATATCCAATGGAGATAAGATACCAAAGATAATCTAAAAACAGCCCTCAGAATATGGCCCTTGATTATTATAGCTCATACAACACATTGACACATACCGTAAATCAATCAAAACACAAAGAGAAGACATCTTTTTTTGAATGAACCGTTTATTGTTTATTCCAGTCATCAACTGTACATCACTGCAAGGACCTACAAAAAACTGGGGCAACTTCCAATAGATAATAATTATTATCATAACATTCCATTATTGTTGAAATGGCTTCATGTTGAGCTCTCAACATATAGTTTTTCTCAAACATCGGCTCACGTTCAATAAAGGATAAAAGAAACAAGTTCCTACTTTCCAACACTACACACCGATACTATCATATATATAGAAACCATTGTCTTTTTGAGTAGTAAAAAAAACAACAAACGAAACGAAAGCGATTTTCTACACCGCTTCATATCAAACATGGTAGCAGCGACCCCACGAGAATCGAGACTCAATTTGCACGATCCAAGAGTTCGTAGTACATTATTTTAAACAATATATATTTGCAAATAGCATCAACACAAAAAATGTTCATTCAAATTCGAAGAAGTGAAATACATATATTATTCAAATACATACACCTTTCTTGGAAAAAAAAGAAAAGAAGAATGCTTATCAAACATCTTCTACTGACTGAATGATAGTTTCCACATATCCTCACGATGCTCATCAAACTGATTAATATGATTATAAATGTTATATTACCTAATTCGACATTTACTCCAAAATGCATAGGAATGCAACAAATTGGTGATTTTATACATGAATAATAAAACTGCACCCTATTTATATAATGGTAGTACACATTTCTCTACAGTCTAAAAGCCAATCAAATATCGGCTTCAGCGAGCATCTTTTTTGTGTAGTAAAGAGCATGATTCAAGACATCAGAAAGATAATACGACTGAACTTTTGAATAGATTATAGCCGAATATGTAATCTTAAGTATCGTAAGAAACAATTAACAAAGGGAAATATAAGTTCGACATTTCAAAGTATCTATCTCAAAATTTAGCTATGTCAAAAAAAAGATGCCTATTTGGGCAGTCTTTGCAGTATTTACAGTGCATAATTTGACGCGATACATAGTTACAGTGTTGATTACTTTCCAATATCCAAGAAAATTCAAATATATATAAACAAAATAATGCTAACCTGATATTTTGAGACATTCTCCATATTCAAATGATAAAATATTCAATATCTTTGAACACTTAGCTACCTGATAAATGAGAGATTTACCACTGCCTCATCAGTAGTCTCCATCCAGACTCCTACATATTTGCATAAATCGATTAATAATATTATATGTAAGGTAATCATTATTGTAGGTACTTATGTACATAGTGTGACTGAAAAAAATTGTCACAAGTTGTGACTGTTCGCCACACAATAAAACAATTTTTGAATGAAACAATTACATTCTGTAGAAAGAAACCTAACATGGAAGTCTGCATCTTTCTCAGTATATGACAAGCTAACCGAGAACATGTGATGCATTGGTAATGCCATTGCGACGTACACCAACTATTTTTGCTGCATGGACTGCAAAAGAATAATATTGGTATTCTAATAGATTCTGCTTTACCACACCAACATATCCCAACAATGAGAAATAAAAAAGACATCAAAACCGACAAAAATTAGCAAAATATGAGATTCCTAACTAAACATATACAAATATTTCTTTTAGCCATGGCATGATATATATAGGCGTTCCATCTCCCAAATCAACAAATTCATCAACAACCTACAACAGTGACAATTAAAATGAATGATTGAGCAAATTTCTGCAAAATCAAATTTGCAACTTAAGTAGTATTGAATTCATCAGACATAGCCATGAATTGATGATTATGTCGGAGAAAAAAATAATCAAGTAAAGTATTACAAAACATAACGTTCATCTCTTTCTTTTTTTCCTTAAATATATATATAAAATGGTCAGCACTTAGGTGAGATCATGCACAGAATACAAGCCATCAAAAGCAATGAAAAAAAAAAACCCAGATGGAAACAATAAAGCAAGAGGAAAAAGATGGTTCTACAAGCATTTGAAAGAGAAGAGAGAATTGTTCAGATCTCGACTCGAACAGCAAGAAAATATCAATCGTATATTCTCTGTGATAGACTCATGAAAGATAAGTAAGAAGCAATGAGGTATAACATAGCATGGACTTTACTAACATGGAAAACAAACGATATATATTTGTTTGAAGTGGGAGTTCTGCCGACAGATTTTAAATTGTATTCAAAGGCAGAAAGGAAGGCCTTGGGATACAAGATATCTCTGACAAATCAATCAGAAAAACAGGAGAGCCAAATTATTTTTTTCTTTTCTCCGTATCTGTACCTCCTTCTAATTTCGTCGCACCATGCTGCCATTCTTTTTTTATGCTCTGTGTGATTGAAACTTTTCTCTTTCAGATCTCATGCAACTATTGAGACAAAATGTGCGACAACCAGGTACTCAATCTAGAGCATGTACTCAAGCATGTTTGAAAATCACCTCGCTAAACAGCCCAGTAGAATTAGGGTTAAATCTGTCGACGGATCTCCTATTTTTAAAGGAATAATGATCATCGGTATTCCACGATTAATAAATCCATGAACACAGTAAGAAGAGAGCAGAAAAAAAGGAGAAGGAGAAAGAGGAATAGTAAGCAAAGGACGGCTAAAACAAAGACACAACTGAGTTCAAACAATTTGGAAGATATGAAGACTCTTAGAAGCATTCTCTAATTTGTTTGCTGAAATATTGTTCATAAAGGGATCCGATTAGCTCTCAGTAAAAGATAAACCATCAAAGATACCATGATGAATAGCTGTGTGTAATTCTACCTGAACCATTGTAATGTAAAGAAATACCCCTTAAAAATTGAGCATATCTCATTGGCAATCTAATTCGTAAAATATTATCCCATAATTCGTGCTTTGCTTTCAGCCCCAGCAAATTTATTACTGAATTAAAATGAGCAATTGCAGCAAAGATACCCAAATCTGGCTTTCTGAGAAGGAGTATAAATGAAAATTGTGGCCTTGTTTCTTAGCTGCATTTCTTGAATACAATTATGCAGACTGGATCTTTCGAAGTAAAAATTACAAATCTCACAACTTTTAGAGGAAGAAAAAAAGATCCAGCTTTGATACAAAGCTGAATAGACAATGTGCATACCCCCTTCCAAACAATCAGCTAGGAACCATAAAAAAAATTCTTACATTTACAAGCTTCGTAAATAAATTAGCTACAATATGCACAGATTTATCTAGTCATAGTAAAATGAACACATTTCTATGCTTTGCAAATGTCTTCCTTTCCCGCATATCAACAAAAGTATATAATATCACACACTCAAAAAGTTATGGTATGACATCATTACAAGGGTACAGTACTCTTCAAGCCACAATTTATCAAGCAAAGTTATCTAATCGGCATGGCAACATGAGATCACATCTGATTTTAACTATACTATGAAAAGAATTTAAGTATATCAGGTCACACCTTACATAACAAACTATCGTATCAACCACTTCCAGCACTGGCAGCAACAGCCTATTCTTTTGAATGTCAAACAGATTGTTTTAAACTTGCTGAATGGTTCATTTTTTTCAAATTGAACTCTGAAGATTTTAAATCTGTATTTTGTTATCTCAGAGGATATCGAAATTAAAAATCATTCCAAAAGGAAAGAATTTCTTCGTGAATGAATGTTCTTTCTTTTTCGAATCACACTCAAGATTATCATTAAGTTACAGAGAAAGAGAGATCAAACTGTAAATTCCAGTTATATGATGACAAATGGATATTAGCATAAAAATACACATCAGGAACTTCGTATTTATGACCACCAGGTAAACATCAAGTTCTGTGCAAAATATGCCCACAAGATTCTCTAAGTATGTTTTCACCAAGCAAAAATGATCTGTCATGCATCGTTATCATAATACGCACTCCAGATTCTTTGTGTATAACTTCATAGTATACACATAAGATTCTCAGTACATATCATCATAATATGCATATAAGATTCTCTGCGTATAGCATCATATGCGCACACCATTTTTTGTGTACATTATCTGCACCGGAAGTAAAAGCTCAGACTCCCAATAAAACGATGATCATAATATATCGTAAATTTAAGGACATTGTAGGAAATTTGAAAATCTGCTCAATATAATCCGTAATCCTGACTGCTTATTAAACGTGCGAGTGTTCTTCTTTCTACTTACATTAAAAATTCTTGGAATACATATAAATATATTTACACATCATCTTTGCAACAATATTATCAAGAGTATAGAATAATTCATGTATAAATCATATGTTATTACTATCAGTAAACAAGTATACATTTTCTTCAACTCTTCAAATCGTCATCTACATGTAATATTTTTATTTCATATCATTATTAATCACAGAACCATAGGGTGCATTTTTGTACAGAGATTAAAGGAGTCAATAAAGAGAGGAAGAGAATGAGGATTAATTGACCAATTTGGAGAAGAGAGGATAACTCTAAAATGGTATTGTGCATGTATCTTGTGCATACAAACTTTATGATATGAACCATATCTTAGCCAAATTCATGTGAGGTAATACCGTATCTACACATTAAACCGAAGTTGAAATTTCTGGATTACTCACAATGCTGCCTAGGTTTTGATCGAAACAGAGCAACTTTGTAACATGCTGCACAGCTATAGCATTGACTGTTGCCATATCAGGCAAGGTAACTTCAACCAGATATTGGTAACAATAAGGATATTTTCCCTTTTTAATAGAGTAATGAAATGAAATGGTAGGCCAACTCATTTTTGAACACACATGCAACACAAGGAGAGCATGAGAGCCGACAACTTTCATCACAGAATCTACCACTTCAGTAATTCATGTCTCAAGTAGAGGTAATATTTCGATTATAAAGTTCCGTTTTCCGTGTTCGTTCTGCCTCGATGATGCTGCCAAAAATGAGCACTATACTACCACAAAGAGTGCTGGGTAAAAATCAGAAGTATAAAAACACCAAATGTACATTGCATTCAAGAGAAATCTCCGCCTCTTCTTCAACTATGTACAACCCTATCAAGTATCAAAGTGAACTGTTTTAGCGTCATTCATTCTCTCGCATGGAATTGAGCACTAAAAGCAACAGTTATGCCTTCACTTAATATAAATGACAATATAAGATGTAAAAGAATATGACTCAATGCTGCCCTTTTTTCACATGCCTTATGTCCATCTATTTATTCAGCTGAGCTCTGAAACTAAAGGGGTGTTGCTCGAAAGCTGCGATCAATTGCAAGTCGGTTGTAATTTGAAACATGCATTTTCATTTGCACATGGTCTATGCTTTAGACAAGACGTATTTGAAATAAAGATTTTGTTTGGCGCTTGTCGAAAAAATGCAACTTACAATCATAATTTTCTAGCAACACCCGCAATGTTTAATTCGACTGGACTATAAGTGAACAATCAAAACAAACAGTCAAATCATGAGATAATGTGTCTAAAGTAGGGAATGATCACACGTAAGAACTATTACTTTAAAAGATAATAATGAAAGACAACATATCAGATTGATGTTTCGACTGTGTTCCTTCTTTTTTTTTGTGTTTCATTTTTTCTTGCAATACACCGAATACATGCACAACACAAGACTGATAACACTATGACTGCACATCGAAGCTATGCACTTTATAACTACATCCCTCAACCTCACGCCTGAATCTTGATGGTGGAAAAAGAAAACTGCTTGGGTTTCTGTATATATGTACACGCTATGTACAAGACTACACACTCGATCAGAGCCAGAATGTAGACCGTAAAATGTCAATCTTTCACACGTTGTCCAGGGGGAATTTTGTTGGATAATTCTACAGTATATTACTACAAAAAATCACACGGGGTAGAATAAATAGTGAGAATAACATCCAACTCACTTCTTAAAAAGTGTCTCCTGTTCTACCATCCACATATTATTATTATGTATATAATTATGTTCATATTAATGTTAAACTAACACATGTACACTACGGACCTGATAGGTGCTTCCATTCGATACAAAATCGTCTTTGATTCATCCGTACTGACAGGAACTAACATGTAAATTGGCAACATCGGTTGCTGCAAGGTCTACGTCTTCTAAACTCTCCTCTCTACACGCTCGTCTAGTCTTATATCCAAACTCTAACGCTCTCTCTGCTAGTCATCCGAGTCGAGATGGAGAAAAGGAGACGAAAGTATGTTAGAAAAACCTGTTACCATAGGTTACACTGATATATTGGATATATAATATTACAGTCTAGCAGTGTACAACCATCACCACCACCATTACCATCAACAAACGATCAGCCACGAACAGCGGCTATTCTCTTATTGTTTGGTTGTTCCATGGTCCACTAAACCTTTACACTTTTATTGTTGCTATGGGAGCAACCGGACAAGTTGTTGCTCAACATAAGCGAGTTGCTGATCAACCGCTATCCTCCTCCTCCTCTTCACAAGCTGCTCATGCGGTGTAATTCTACCTTGACAGCACGGCTGGCTCCCTAGCGATAAAAAGCATACACACATAGAGACAAAAATTAGGATGGATATTCCTGATGCAAATTAACATGATGGCTTCACATTTCAATGAAATATAAAACCAGAAATTTGAAGAAATTAAAAAAAATCATTGTATTACTTGCATCAGCCATTTCTGATCAAATAAAATCAAGGATGAACAAGAAAATTTGGTGCTTTGTCGAGATTGGAAGATATCTCATCAATACACAAGTCTTGGGTTCAATAGAGACCATATTGTTAATGATTTCTGGTAGAATATAAAAGTCTGTAGAACTCTGTTTAACACACTGGTGAATACCTACAGGACTATTGCACGGGCAAAAAAAACCCCTGACAACATAGCGACAATATTGACATACCCTAAACTTGCGTTACTTTTTATAACTTGTTTCAGTTAGGTTGTCGCTATGATAGTCTCATGAAATAGTCCTGTTAATATTCTCTGGATCATAAAATAATTTTAAAAAACTGTGGCAATGCCAGCATTGACAATCAATTTCTAGTTGGCCACATTACTAAGATGGTTACAACATTGAATGATATACCACTTTTTCCCCACGACTGAAACCCTTATCCAAATTGGCATCTTTATCAGTTCCCTTAATTTTCATTATAGGAAAG
The DNA here is from genome assembly GCA_036244855.1 of Temnopleurus reevesii. Taxonomy (NCBI): domain Eukaryota; kingdom Metazoa; phylum Echinodermata; class Echinoidea; order Temnopleuroida; family Temnopleuridae; genus Temnopleurus; species Temnopleurus reevesii. The sequence goes on from BQKZ01001718.1 coordinate 35,238, forward strand.
GTAGTGTAGCTGGAAACAAGCCAGTAGCCATATCATCACACACACGCAATTACAAACAAACTGGTGCTTCTCAGCCGATCATGTGTGCTTTATTTGGGAGATGAAACACAGATTTCTCGTTCATGATGCTTTCAAAATCATGATCTACTTTTTCTTTGCTTGCACATGATAACAGCCAAACTACAAAAGACTGTGAATCTATATGATAAATAAAATTATATAAGATATATATAAAGGACAGGAGGGAGGCCACACTCAAAAAACGATATACGAGGGTGAGCAGTAACACTGCCATGCACACTACTACGAGGAACCACCTGGGTCGGACTCCGTCACTGGTCTGTGCGAGACGAGAGAGGGCGCTGCGAGAGAGAGGGGGGCTATCGCAACTTGACCTACCTCTATAACTGTGTCTCAAAGCTCGTCGCCGTTCCCGTGCTGAACGCCACCATTGGGGCGGCGTCTTCGGTCTGCTTGGTGGTCTCGATGTCGTAGCTGTTCTCGGGTGCCATGAACTCGTGGACCGAGTTACTGAGGCTCTTGCGCTCAATACGGTGCTGCAGGCCAGACTGGAAAGCGTGCACAACACGGATCTAATGGGTGGAGATCAAATACCAAAGGGAGAGAGAGGGTCACACAACAATCCACAACTCAAGCACGACATGAGTAAGTTTTTTTTTCATACTGCTTTTTTTTAGCTTCAAGCTCGCGTTAGTTGGGCAGGGCGGGGTGGAATTCATCTAAGGGGTGGCTTTGAAGTTGACTGCAGCAAGATCAGATTGAAAAAAAAATTTGTAAAATTGATTTTGAAAATTGGCTTCCACAAACCCGCCCTTTCCCGTACAATTTAGAAATGCAGAAGTTTACTCCAGTCCATTAAATGTCATTAAAAGGTCTGACAAAATGTTTGAGAAAGAGCCTTTACTGATGAATTAGATTAACCTTATTAATCAATACAAAAATCAAATTTGTCAAGTTAAATTTGTCTACTTAAATTTTTGCTTTGGGTTAAAACTCCCCCAATTCCCCCACTAACCATATACTTCACAGACTTAATCATTATATTCACAAAATGAAATAATTTCCAATTTCAAAATATCTCCAGCTTGCTGCAACAGTCATTTCTTCAACTAAATCATCGAGATACATCAAATCAAGGTCAATATTAAGCACTACGCAAGAGGTATACTATCGAAAGCAATTGCAAAACAAAACCATAAAACATCGTCATCAAATCTTGGGGGTAAGGGCTCCAAATCAAATCAAATCAAAGTATATTGATACAAAAGGATCACACGGATGCAATGGGATATATCAAGGCATGTCAAATAGTTATAAACAAGCCACACTTTGAGTCATGCAGTACATAGGAATTCTGTAGGAGAAAAAGAAAAGTTTTTTTAATGGTGCATCATATGATGCAAGGTATGTAAACATGATCAGAACCTTGTGGGTCTCATATTTGTCCTGTTAATTCACTCCCTAAAGAATGGTTAGAAAGAAATTCATGTATATTATTATATTATATTATATTATATTATATTATATTATTATATTATTATATTATATTAAGGCTATAAACATGATACCTAACTTGTGAATAGGGGTTAAAATGATTTTAAATTCTTTTCAACCACGATAAATATGCTTGAGAAAATAAACATATTTGGATGGCAGATTGAGTACAAGTTTTATTAAAAGAAAACCTGATATTTCATACACAACGAGGTGGAAAACAGATATTTCCCCCTCCAAGCATGAAAAAATATCCAAAAATATCAAGTTTGTACGTGAGAAATATCAGATTTTGGGAAAGAGATGGCCTCTTTTTCCTGAAGAGTGCATAGGACCTCCAAGGAGTAATGTTGAACAATTGGTTGTATTTCTTGTTAATAAAACATGCTTTGAACTAAGAACCCGCTTGAATACTATTTACAATATTACAAAGTCTTCTCATGTGAAATTAAAGAGGAAGCGGGAGATCTCCACTTTGATGTCTTCAAGTCGCAAATTGGAGGTGTCCAAAAGTCGCGAAAACGTTGAAGCTTATTTTTAATGATACGAAAAAAGTGCATTCTGACCCTAATTTACAAATAGTGCTTTGATTATAATGGAACTTTTCTCCCTCATGATGTGTAGTATTTTAAAAAAAAACTATTATTTTTAACCAGAACTCCTGCATCTCCTGATTATTCAAAATGACCCCAGAGAAACGGAAATGAAAAACAATATAATTCAAAATACAGAGGCGAGAGAAAGAGAACAAAATAAACAAATCCCATTCAAAACCCTCACAAAGCCTCTAATAGACAAATGAAATTTCTTTCTGTTATGGTTACAGGTCCTGGATACTGTCTTGGGACTAAATAAATCATAGGATTAAAGCCATTGCTTTTGGACCAATTTGAAACCTGTTCGAGGTATTGCAAGCATTCTAAAATCGTTCAGAAAAAAAAAAGCAGAAAAGACCACTAAAAATGTATACAATTTGGAAGGTTTTTAAGGAGCAAAAGATTCTTCCAAACAGTATCATGGAATAAAAATACATGTGTATTACAAGAATACCGTGTGACTAATGTAAAGAAAACACATTTTACTATGGTACAATCTAATAACATGATTTGAAGAATAATAAATGATATATAAAGATGAAAGTTCAATATCTTATTTTACTAAACTAAATTATATAAAGAGAATCTAGGATAGACCAATAAATAATGTATAAAGAGAGAGAGCGCGGTATTTTATGATTATACTTATAAAGGATTGTAAAATATATATATATGGTCAGAATATTACAAGATGACAGTAAATGAATATAAAAAAATACTGTAAAAAGTGCGTTCTACAAATATGAGCAGGGAATAGGGAGGAATGTTGTTAAATATATATTTACTTGAGACTATATTTAAGAAAGAGTAAAAAATAATAAAGTGAATATATCTTTATTCATTAGGTTATTTGTCTACTTCAGCAGAAAGGAGACTACGCCTGGAAAGATCGCTTTAATTAAATATATGAATATGGGTTTGTATGAGAATATAGTAAAAACAATATCACTAAATTGGTAGGTAGGATTTTCACTGGGGTTAATTTTCACTCATTAGAATGTCCATAGACTTGTGAAAAATTTTCTTTCAAATTGTGAAAATGATAACTAGCTAATCTGTGAAAAGGTACGAAATAAAATGAATTCACTGAAAAATTTGACAATGGATAATCAGCTGTACAAACTTTATAAAGGGGAATAGCTGAATGAATCACCAATGGGTACAGGTGAAAATTGAACTGGGTACAATTTTCATAATTACTGCTTCAGGGTGTGGGTGCAGTATCTAAAAGATCTGTGGTCCAGGCCCCTAGATTACACACTGTGAGCAGAAGCCACAAAGGACTGGGACAAAGTAAATAACTTCATTCAAACATTCATAATGGCTTCATGATAACAAAAGAAAGTCCCAGATGTAACTCTTCTTCAATATTTTTTTTACACTGAATGAGAAGGGCTTAAATTAATTTTGTGTCCATCTAACTTTTGTTAATGCTTGAATGGAGGTTGTTTACTTTGTCCCATGCCTTTGTCCCTTCAGCTCACAGCGATAAAGATTTTCATTTTTTTTAAATACGTGACACACAAGGAATCTAATAGTCTGATCCAGACTTTAAAACCCTTGTTTCAAGTATATCAGCCCCCTATATAATGGACCCCAGAACTAAAAGAATTATCTCGGCTATAGAAATTTCCTATAATGGAAAAAGCATCGACCTGCCCCCCCCTCCCCCTCTTCGCAATCCTCCTCCCTTCTCCTCCTCCTCCTCCTCATCTTCATCTTTTCATCCTGTTACCATTGCAATACACAGGCGTCATCAACAAAGGAAAGCAAACCACGCATTTTTGCAAGCAAGAATATACGTGGAAGGTTTGGGGTAGAGTGGAAATGAACAACTATTGTGCAAAATGTCGATCACAGATAGTGCCAGGCATGATACATATTACTCTTGAAAATTAAGCATCACGAGAGATAACGAAACACTGTTTGCCAGTACAACACGACATCTGTGCATACAAAGAGAGGCTTACAGCTCACTGGATTGAACTAAGTGCAAAAAAAATATGAGGCAACTAAATCTCCACAAAACATGAGAAATAAAACATGAAGACAAGCCTACATGCTGATTTCATAGATTTGGCCATGGATATCAAATCAAAGGGACACTAAAGGATCTTCTTAAAATCAACCGAAAGAAATAATGAAATCAATATCTACAAAATAATTTCTTCTTAAAAATTGGAGGGAAAGAGGGATGAAATTAAATAAATATGAAGAAGACTGTATATATGTCAGATTGTAAAATGCCTGGTACAATTTCCAGATATTCAAAGATTGGGTTAGATATACGAGTAGTATTTTCAAAGCCGATAGGAAAAAAAAATCGGTGTTGGGGGGGGGGGTGGAGGGTTATAATTGACAGTGTATAAAAGGGAAAGGTGTGTGGGAGGGTACAGCAGGCAGGGAAAAGGGGGTGGGGTGGGGGGACTGGCAAGGCTGCATTAAAATCACCCCTTGCCCTGATCACAAGACTAAGGCCACAACAAGAGAAGGCACAATTCAAATTGGTATAAGAGACTGGTCATGAGACTACTCACAGCACGACTCTGGCCGATGTTAAAGATTGGGAGGGCAGCGTGTGACACGGATGTGGAAATTGATTGAAAAAAATGGGATAAAAAGCATGAAGAAAAAAGGAGAAAGTATAAATTTTCATAAGAATGGCTAATTAGAAGAAAGAATGAATGAGAGAAAAAAGAAAGTAGATATGGAGAAAGTAAGGAGACATTGTTCTAAAGAGGTTGGAAAGAAATCTAAAAGAGTGTTGTGAGAATGGAAAAAGATAGGGTCATTTCGTTGTGAGATTTAGATCATTGTTGTCATGGTTACAGCAGAGTAACAACAACAGTATACTTCAAAGAAAGATCTTAAGGGTCATGTGGAGGTCCTTAAAAAGAGAATTAAAAAATCTTGCTCATGTAAATTTATCTCTCATATTTGACAAAACAGTGGTGTAGGATTGAATGTGGCAAATGTGTTATACATAAATATATATATATATATGATAATTTTCTCTTTTTTTCATATATAAGCTATGAGCAAAACTTTGAAGTGAAACCGTTGACTGAGCTTGTGAACATTAAAAGCAAATTTTTTGTTTATACAACTTAGTAATAAATGTAACGGATCAATTAAAATTGAGATTTTATACAAGCACAACAAAAGCTTTGTGGACATTTTTTTTTTATTGATGACAAATATATTAATCTGCTATGGTAAATTGATGTATTTGACAACGAAATTGAACATCACAAAAATATAAAGAGAATGATTAATAAATAGGTGAATGATAGGGCTAATAAAATACAAATAAATGTATGTGTAGTATGTATAGTATCAAGCCCACTTTTAGATATTCAACCTAAGAATTATATGGTCGTGTATCTCAATCGTATATGAACAAATCAATGAGACATTACTAGCATGTATACACATATATAACTCAATTAAACCCAATTGAGCATTGCATCTGGCTTGTTATTTTATCCAAGATAAATATTTTTTTGATAAAACATTTGATATATTCCTATCCCCACTTCCTATCCTTGTTTAATTCCTAATGAAAAATAATAAAATCATAAAGGGAAGCATGAATCGCAAACAAAATGAATAAAAATCAGGCTTTTAAAACAAAATGCAGCAGGTCCTGCAAATGAGAGAAAGTTTCAAGCAAAGAAGTAATTTGGGTAAGAAAAAAGGGAGGGTCTTTTTTGGATTGTCCGCAATTGGTCTGGGATCAATCATTCAATTTGAGGGAAAAATCATTCCATTCAGCATCGAAAGACAACAATTAAGACAACAAGAGTACTTGATGCAGTGTGGTGACTTAGCCATAAAAAAATACGGGGTGCGAAGTGATTTGATAAACCATTCCAAACAGACATGGCTGCACAAAGCATTTGAACATCAGACGACAGGCAAAAGGGGGCGGAGCAAAATCATGCAAAATGGGGTTGGAAGACAAGACAACTGCAATGAAGGGAGGGGGGGGGGGGGGGGAGGGGGAGGAGCCAGCAGCGCTTGGTCATACTCATGACACATGATGAAGTGGGAATACAAAAATGTGAATAAAAAGAGATAAAAAATATGAGATGAGTGAAATAGGAGATTGACAAAACAAAATGAAGGATTCAAATCAGATGAGAAGAGAGCGGAGAAAAGAATCGTAGAGGGACATATTTCAGGAAAACTTGAATAAATGGAATTTGGTTAAAAATACTATTACATATGAAAAATCTCACCAATATATTCTGGATTATCAAAATGTTAATCTGCATTAAATGTGTCATGTTTTTGTGATATATCTAACTGCATTTTAATTCATTCTTTTTTCAAAACATGTTGATAGTTTTAAATCGAACCCTTATCCCAGAAATATGAAAATATGCTACAATCAATTTTGTTTGTTTTTTGTTAAAAGCAATTTAAGCTCTGTGTAACGAGTGAACCTTTCACAACATTTTCCAAATTAACAAATTTTGGTTAAAAGCCTTTAAAGCGATATATCCAAGCCCTATAACTATATATTCATGTGCATTTAAGTGCATTTAACAAAAGAAGGCAGATGAATGGAAAAACCTAAGTGGGCCCACAATATAATGAAATAGTTTCTCATGTCAAATGCCAGATTTATTTAATACATTGACAAATTGACGAGGGCTAAAAAAATGCAGGAATAGAGGTCAAGACAAAACGAAGAGTAGATGAAAGAAGTGATGCAGAGAGAGAGAGAGAGAAAAAAAGAAAGAAAGAGAGAGGAGAGGAAGAGTGATGAATAGGAGATACGTCAAATGAATGTCATACAGTGAATTATAAAAAATTCAGGAAAAAAAAATGAAAAACAGCAGTCATGTTAATCAGTTTATAGCAAGGTGAGCGGCTGCTATATAAGCATTTACATTTGTTAATCACAACAATTTTAAGTTTCCATTCATATTCAATTATTCATAGTAAGTGCATATGTGCTCATTTTAAAAGCATTCTTTTATCTTTACAACAAATTCCTATTTAATCTTCTCATACTCTATAAAAAAAAAAAAAAAAAAAAAAAATGACAATTTGAATCACAGATATCCTGAAGTAGTCTTGTAGAAAAAAAAATGGATTTTCAAGTAATTATGATGGATTTACAAACAATTATTTTGTAAGAAATATGGATGCAAAGCCTGTTGCAAAATAAAAGTGCAAATGGGGGTGATAACTGTATGAGATGAGAAAAATAAAATCAGCAAAATGGTTGATTGATGAAAAGAAATAATAAATCAAATCCTAAATGCAAAGTGTTTCTAATCCTAACTGTTCCTTCATTCAGAATGTTATCATATCATAGCATATCCCCAAAATCTCATTTAAGAATTCTTATGAAAGTTCATTTACAAATACACACAAAAAAATTGATAACCAAGAGACAGGGTTGCTGGGAATTTTTTTTTTAAAAGATCCTATCCTTAAGTTCCGAACTATTGCAACAAAAAAATACTTCAAATTTTTATATAACCTGAAACTTTAGGACATAGTTGAAATTAAAATCAAAATAAAATGAGTTGACATTGATATCGTCTTTTTTTAAGGGCAATTCCAAAAATGGACCAATCTTTTTACTTCTGTGTCAACTTCTCTCCAATTCTACTTGACTTTATTGAGCCAACGAATATTGCATCGTATATAGTTCCCATGGAATTGCCACATAAGATATGTCCCTATTACAAACATACGTAAATATTCTAACATTCCAGGATATTCAGCAGTCCTATTAAGTACTTGAGCAGTGCAAAAAAGTGCAAGCCTATGCTAACATGCAAAACCCTTCATGGTCGACCCTATCCTATTGATCCCTTTTCCTATAACTGAATTTATCAACGGCGACACTTAAAATAATTATCAATATAATTATGAACTAATAAAAATTGGTAATTGTGTATTTCAAGAGGTAATGTTTAAATATTTGTATTTTTTTATGCTGAAATTTGAAAAATGACATCTTGTGCAAGCCTAACATATCCAACATATCTCCCTCGCTGACTAATTCACTGCTCCCTGTAGCTACAAGAAAAAAAAATTGGGGGGGGGGGAAATTGGAAAAACTATAGTGAACTAACTGCATATTCACATTCAGTGAATTTTTTTCCATGGATATCCCCGGAGTTCTCACAGCCATGTTACATATTTGTATCCACATAAGCATATGCCCATTGTTATCGAAATTTGCTTTGATATAATTTTTGGGGTTAAATGTTTGATACATAAGACATAGATTCTCCCATCTCCTTGGTGATACAGGAGGTATTGGTATAAGAAGGCAAACTTCTCAATTCGATATCACAGAGAAGTTGCCAATGTATGACACGTTGCATAAAATTCCAGAAGAGAAACATTATTATGTTACATAAATCCACATCTGCAGATGTAATCAAAATAGAAATGGAATATTTGATTCAAAAATTTTTCATTTTACTTTGCACAATAAGGTATGGATTGATATATCACATATTGCATGTGAGATGGGAGGAAAGTGCATCAAATTTCAAGAACAGCGGGTATACTCCTAACTGTATGAAAACATGTGACGTGGCCTCTACCCCTTCCCATCAAGCGTTTAACCCTAATGATGATAATGATAGTGATAGTCATGGTGACGGTGATGATGATGATGATGTGGTTGCCCCTAGTTACCTGCTGCTGAAGCCTGGTCAGCCCCCTCATCCAGAGGATATGCGCCCTCTTGTGGTCGACCCTGTCGGGATGATCCTCGTCCACGGGTGCGATGGTTGGCAGCGTCTCTGGCTCGCTGCTGCGACCCACCGCGCAGATGCGGGGCAGCTGCCGCGTCGGGATGAAGCCAATCACCTGTTGCCATAGCAACGAGGAGAGGCCTAAGAAGAAACACCACATCCACTCATCTAGCGTCAACCCTGAGGAGCTGAACACTACGCTACCGAACTGTATTAATATTACCTAGAGGAAAGAAAATGGGAAGAACAAAAATATCACAATTAAGCTCTCAGGACAGTAAAAAGAAATGACAATGTTCATGTATATCTAAAATAGGTTCATGGTCCATAACCTCCAAGATATGTCTGTAATATTGAAAGTGAGTCAATTAGCCCGTATTGATCAGCATTCAATAATAATTATTTCATTGTCAAGTTAATGAGTCTCTCTATTTTTTGTCTTCTAAAATGTCATAGGATCAACTAGTGGAGGTCTAAAAAAAATGAATTTCAATCAATTCAATAAATTCCAGAATGACATTGATTTTTTTTCATCACTGGTGGATAAATCACTTTTCTTGCTACTTTTATCATAACCAATGCCAATTTTTTTCATTTTAGAAAAAAAATGTTCATTTTCTTCATGAAAAAAAGGTATTTCATGTCTTTGTTGCTACAAAGTTGCAATCAATTGCAAGTTACATTTGATTGAAAAGTACCAAAAATATGGAAATAAATCAAATTCATATACACTGGTATTCAAGATAATGAAGTCTATAATTCAAAATGTTACTTACTTGAGTGATTAAGGTGCCAATAATAACTATGAGGAAAATGGGGTTGGTGTGGATATTGGAGAAGACATTTCGCTCGCCGTGCACTTTGCGCGAGTTGATTTCATTGAAAATTTGCATTAGTACAAAGGTGTTAAAGATGATGGTAAAATGGTGCGTGGGTGCTCCAGATGGACCCTCGTGCGAACCATCATCTATATCAAATATCTGTGGACCTGTGGAGGGAAAAA
>BQKZ01001718.1:45470-64068 GCA_036244855.1 Temnopleurus reevesii
AAATGATTCCTTGAATGCCCCGTGAAACATGTTGGATTAAATTTGTAAGTAAAACAGTCATTGTGTGGAATAATTTGGATTCAAATATGTAGTCGACATCAGTGGGAATGTAGGGCCTAGGGCTAGGCCTACAGAACAGATGCAGCCAAGTTATGTGCATTGGTAAGTTCACTAATTGTTTACGGATAATAATTAAAATAGTGACTGGCTTTTCAGGCACTATATGTCATATTTCCCTCAAGGCCAGTCACTATTATTTAAATATTCATGAAAGTAAACAAAACTTCTTCCAGATAATCATAACTGTTTGAATTTCTCTTGCAAATGAATAATGGTGTATCAAATTCAGACTATGGGCCCTATATGTCAATACCCATTTTACCTTCACAAGAGATCTTTAAAAGTAATATGTTGATTTGACCAGCAAATTAATGTTCAAAGATTCACACAAAAACTGAAAACAATGCTAAAAAACAAGTGACTAGAATGTGGATAAATTAATTTAAAACGAAATGTATAATGACAGAGTAGTGAGTGATTAAAGATCAGAAAATGCGCTAATTTTGGTCAACAAATATTACACCAGTCCCAAATGCTGCTTCTTGTGTTGGCTACAGTGGAAAAGCACAAATATAAGTAGCCAATTTTGTATTTCTTTATCAAATCTCCTTTGACAAGCTAATTTTTCTTGAGCATTGAGGTCAACATGAGATCACTTTTAACCACTGAAAATTCATTTCCCAAATTCTCTATATTCAGGCCTCTAAACTCATAAAACAGATAAAGAGGAATGATTTTCTGGAATAGAGGAAAGAAACCATATTTCCCATAGGACTGTGTAGAAGAGTATCAAGAAAAATAGGAAAACTCTTTTAAAATGGCCTTGAAACAATCTCAAAACAGTAAAAATAAAAAACACTCAAATTCTTTCCTCAAAATTCCACATTTATATGGGAGGTCTGTATATTAGTATAAAAATCAAATCATTACTACCATACCCACCTGCATATAGAATTGTAAATATTATTACGATCTGGAAGGCAGCATGACCTATAATATTCCTCATCATAATTCTAGATATAAGGGGCTTCGTGCGGCCGTAGGGCCTGCGCTTCAGTAAGCTGTTGGTGGGCATCTCAGTGGCGAGAGCGAGCGAGGCAAACGAGTCCATAATGAGGTTGACCCACAGCATCTGAATGGCACGGAGCGGACTATCCTGTAGGGGAAAAGAATATGAAAGATAGAGGGTAGACTGAATTCTATAAAACCTGCAAACAATCGAAAGCTCCTTATACAAGCAACTGAAATATCACAAAAAGTTCTACCAACTACTGGTATAGGCATGTAAAATTGTTACATTTTAATGGATTTAAAAAAAAGCACTAATAATATCAAGATTTACTGTAGTTTAATCTCCTTTCATAGAACCCCATCGAAACCATTCCATGAAATATTACAATATCCTGAAATCTCCTTAATAAATTCAAACTAACTTATACATGATTTATTCATAGTATGACCCTCGGCCAAATGAGTATTCATAGTGGTGTCTAAATTATGAATTAAACCCCATAAAAACACCAAGGATAGAAAGAATGAAACTACTTCTTACATTGATTGTGCATGCTCCAACGAACGCTACAGTAACAGCAACTAAATTGACAGTAAGTTGGAATTGGAGGAATTTTGCGATGGAGTCGTAAACGTTGCGCCCCCACATGACAGCCTTGACAATGCTGGTGAAGTTGTCGTCTGTGAGGATGATATCAGATGCTTCCTTGGCTACGTCTGTACCGGCAAGGCCCTGATGTGGACAAAGACAATGAAGAGACAAAAGTTTGAATTAGTAATAAAAACTTTTCATACAGAAAAAAAATCTAAGTTTCCACAAGATATTCAGAGCTCTTAAATTTTTTGACTGAAAAAATAATAATAGTTTTATAAATAAAATGTATATAGTGCTTAATACGAAGTGTTTCGAAGCCCTCTGCTGCATTATTACCCGGCTATAGTGTGGCTACCATTTGGCGCTCAATGCATTCAAGGAATTTCTTACTACTGGTACCTGTTCACCTCACCTGGGTAAATAAATTTCTCGCTGAGGGAAATTAACACCTGTTAATTAAAACCTACGACCCTCGGGTTGAAAGGAAGGAGTCAGAATGATTAAGAATTTTCCAAAGAAGAGATAGAGAGAATGGTACTTCTTCAAATTCAAGGGAGAGAGAATTAGAGAAATTAGGGAAATGATAAGATAGTTCTTTTACACACAACATTTGAATCATTTAGTACATGCAGCCTATTGTCATTGATGCTAATTGGTTAGATAACGAATAGAATACACATAAAAAGTTTATACCAACAAGCAAAGTTGAATTGTGAGATGAGAATTTGAATAAGAGATTTCAATCAAAATTATGGCTTATAACATAATATATATACAAAATCAAATTAAAAAAATTGCAAAGTTACGGTGTCAAATGAGAATGAAAACTAAAGAAATCTAATAACAAAATTGTCGCCTATACCATAATATAATTTACAAAATCAAATTATAAAGATTGCAAAGTTATGATGTTAAATGAGAATTAAAATTAATCATACATGCTCTCTTTGGGTATTTGTAAAATGTCAAAGGTCATTCTCACCATGGCGAATCCTACATCAGCCTTCTTGAGGGCGGGGGCATCGTTGGTTCCGTCCCCGGTCACAGCGACCACCTCCCTGTTAGCGGTCAGCTTGCTGTCGATGATACCCTTGACCAGTGTGTGTTTGTCTGTGGGAGAGGAGCGCGCCAGTACCCTCAGCTTGGGCCAGATCTTGTCAAGAAGGTGCTGCTTGATCTGTACAGAGAAAGAAAATTCAATAAATGACTATCAGTGAAGGAGTTTGTACAAAAATGAGCACAGTTCACGTATATAGATGACTGGGCATCATTGTGTGTACCAGTAATCAAGCAGATTTGACATTCACAAACTGATTTGTATTGGTTACTGCGCTACGGTTTAGAGACCTAATTGCATCTTTCGGATGGAGAGATTAAATGGTAGTCCGTCGTTCTCTTCTTGTGAAGTAAATATTCAAATGATACACATCGCAAAACACAATTTCTCTCTCTCTATATGTTGCTCATAAACATAAACATACTCATAAACATAACTAAAATGCATTCCCATGGTGCCAACCATTCAGGAAAAGCATGAGGTGTATTTTCATAACAATTCAAGGCTTTCATCACATTTGAATGGCTAAGACCATGGTCATTGCTATGTTTTTTTCTCACTTTTGTTCAGCTGTTGCATTATTCACATTTGATTTTTTACCTCCTGCATTTTCCGGAATGGTTGGCAACTCTGCATATGTTTGCACTGACTAGTACAAATTTGTCCAAAATCTCAAGGTATTTACAAGCGCATCATTTCAAGTCAGGGTTGCCAGTTGGTATGGTTCAGAGGGCCTGAAAATCACATCAAATACAATCTTTTGCACATAAAATACTAACCTAGGGCCTGAAAACAAATTGCTAGGGCCTGAATTTAGGCTTTTGCCTGAACATTGGCATCCCAGGCAAGGGTAGGCAACTTACCACTCCATTCTCTGTGATTCTCTTGTTGAACTCCCTTCCTTCCATTACAAGGAACTCATCTCCTGGCTTCAGGATGCCGCACTTGATAGCGATGGAGCGAGCCGTGTTCACGTTGTCACCGGTTACCATACGCACAGTGATTCCAGCGCTCTGGCAGTCAGCAATAGCTGGTGGTACCTGTAATGATAAGATTTTTTTTTTTATCCATTCTTAATTCAAGCGAAAGACCAGTTTTGGGAAGATGGCGCTTCAGATATTTAACTAATTTGCGAGCTGCAGTAAAATTATTACCATAATGCAGTTTTTCAATAGTAACTTTGAGCATGTTCATAGTTTGTTTGAATGAAATCGACATTGAAATGGCTTAATTATCCCAAATAAAAAATCATGCTGCAGTCGTAACATGCTTCACTTACAAAATGAACGCGAACTCACACTCCGCAGACAATACCACCGATCGCACCGCCCATTTCAGGCCGACGCTCCCCCGTGCAAAAGCACTTAGCACACCGTAGGAATAACGGCTGATTGACGTATTCGACGTAAAATACACAGAATACGAGCAAAAATGTACTCCTAATATCCTACACAGATATATTTAGGCATGTAAAGCAACTTGTGAATACATCAGGTCGTTTAACATCACTTTCTGCATCCCGGTCATTACGAATCTATACCTTTAAACAAATGTACAAGACAAGACTACTGCTACAGCGTAAAGTCAATACAGTGATCTAAAGCCTAAATCTAACCTCAAACCTCACCCAAGCCCAATCCCAGAAGCATAAGCACTACCACAAATTCAGACCTTACCATATGCTTTGCAAGATATCAAGACCGCAGCAATTGTTGCAAGAGAAAATGACTGATAATCCCTAAAACTGTACATCACACTGTCTCTGAGACTTATTCCCTTCGCAGCATCTATTTTCTTTGGGAAGAAATTCTGAGATTCTCGCCCTGACTTGGGAACTGTTAGGCAAGAACAGTTTGTGTGTTTAGTCTAGCATATATGCCTTTGACTCTACATTTTATTTCCTATGGCAAGAAACCTTTGTGGTTGATTTAATGTGCAGGGCTAGCTCAGGGATGGCAAAGGCCAACCCTGAGTCCACCTCACACCACAAGAGTCGAATATGAATATTCATTTATGATGGGATCTTTGATCCCAACAAACCGATGCATGTGCGTTCCTTCACCACGACGTTTTCCCTATCTTATTTTGGGTTAGGCTTATCCCTCTTGGTATCCTTTTAGGCCAGGCCAAGTGTTCTCAAACCCTCCATTACGCCTCACTTCCCAACCATTCGTCATTTTTTATACATACCTCATTTCTGACGGGATCTTCGATGCCAACCAGAGCAATGCAAGTAAGTTCCTTGACCACCGTATTTTCCTTTTCCCATTCTGGGTTTGGCTTGTCCCTAGTGATATCCTTGTAGGCCAAGCAGAGTGTCCTCAAACCTTCCATGGCCCACTTCTCAATCACTTCTTTCACGACCTTCTCCTTGTCTGCATTAGAGAATGGCTGAGCCTCGCCTGATTCGTCCAAAATGTATTCACACCTGGAATGAAAACAAGAATGTCAAATTCAATTACAACAATTTCGGTAATTTGACAAGTCTACAACATTTCCAAAAACAATCTCCCATTTTCCTGAGAGATAAAAATTTGTAGAAAAAGGCCTGAAATCCATTGAGCAGATCATTATTATAAAAACTCTCTTCAGAAATACTCCAGATGTAACAATTTCATTCATCAAGTGTTAAAGAAAACAAATCCTACCTTACAAACCACTTAACTTTAATCTCACTTTAAAAGCATAATTTCTGATGCTCACTTGGAGTACAACATAAAGCCTCTTCAAGTAGAATTAAAACTCTAACAAAAGATTTGAACCCCTAAACTTCCAAATCGAAATCCCATCGGACAAGTCCCTGTGCCGACTTCAAGAAATCATTTCCAATTCTTTCTTTTTCAACATTTGATTAAAAATAAAATAATAACTTACTTTGAGAGCATGATTTCCGATGCTCCCTTGGAGTAGAGCCTGAATCCTCCTTCTGGCAGGGGAATGGCGGTACTCATGGACTTCCTCGCAGAGTTGAAGGTGTACACGCAGGCATACTTCTCCACCGGCCACCTGTCCCTCGACAGCTGGTACTCCTCGTGTAGATCCAGGACGAAACCCAAGAGGGCGCACTCCGTCTTATTGCCGACTTGACGAGGCATTTCACCCGCATGCTCGGCAGGCTGCAGATTGGAATAAACAGGGAAGGGATTAAATCAAGGGATTTTTCATACAATGAGTTGAGAAGTAATTTGAAAATCATATTCTCTTAATAAGGTTCATTAATTTTGATCTTGTTGCTCCCATTCCTTTTAATTTCTATTTCAGGTGTGCACAGAGACTTTCAAATATGAAAATTTTATGAACTATACATAACTATTTCATTACCAGTTGGAGTGGAATTATGCATACAGCAATATTTTTTAATTTATTTGTGATTAATATAATTTGTTGTGAGAAAAAAGTGAATTCACAGTATTGACTATATATTGATTTCAAGTTATCCTTTTTCATGAGAGCCACACAGTAATTTACAAATACATTCATCTAAACACTGGATAAACTGCNTTTAATGTGCAGGGCTAGCTCAGGGATGGCAAAGGCCTACCCTGAGTCCACCTCACAACACAACAGTCGAATATGAATATTCATTTATGATGGGATCTTTGATCCCAACAAACCGATGCATGTGCGTTCCTTCACCACGACGTTTTCCCTATCTTATTTTGGGTTAGGCTTATCCCTCTTGGTATCCTTTTAGGCCAGGCCAAGTGTTCTCAAACCCTCCATTACGCCTCACTTCCCAACCATTCGTCATTTTTTATACATACCTCATTTCTGACGGGATCTTCGATGCCAACCAGAGCAATGCAAGTAAGTTCCTTGACCACCGTATTTTCCTTTTCCCATTCTGGGTTTGGCTTGTCCCTAGTGATATCCTTGTAGGCCAAGCAGAGTGTCCTCAAACCTTCCATGGCCCACTTCTCAATCACTTCTTTCACGACCTTCTCCTTGTCTGCATTAGAGAATGGCTGAGCCTCGCCTGATTCGTCCAAAATGTATTCACACCTGGAATGAAAACAAGAATGTCAAATTCAATTACAACAATTTCGGTAATTTGACAAGTCTACAACATTTCCAAAAACAATCTCCCATTTTCCTGAGAGATAAAAATTTGTAGAAAAAGGCCTGAAATCCAGCAGATCATTATTATAAAAACTCTCTTCAGAAATACTCCAGATGTAACAATTTCATTCATCAAGTGTTAAAGAAAACAAATCCTACCTTACAAACCACTTAACTTTAATCTCACTTTAAAAGCATAATTTCTGATGCTCACTTGGAGTACAACATAAAGCCTCTTCAAGTAGAATTAAAACTCTAACAAAAGATTTGAACCCCTAAACTTCCAAATCGAAATCCCATCGGACAAATCCCTGTGCCGACTTCAAAAAATCATTTCCAATTCTTTCTTTTTCAACATTTGATTAAAAATAAAATAATAACTTACTTTGAGAGCATGATTTCCGATGCTCCCTTGGAGTAGAGCCTGAATCCTCCTTCTGGCAGGGGAATGGCGGTACTCATGGACTTCCTCGCAGAGTTGAAGGTGTACACGCAGGCATACTTCTCCACCGGCCACCTGTCCCTCGACAGCTGGTACTCCTCGTGTAGATCCAGGACGAAACCCAAGAGGGCGCACTCCGTCTTATTGCCGACTTGACGAGGCATTTCACCCGCATGCTCGGCAGGCTGCAGATTGGAATAAACAGGGAAGGGATTAAATCAAGGGATTTTTCATACAATGAGTTGAGAAGTAATTTGAAAATCATATTCTCTTAATAAGGTTCATTAATTTTGATCTTGTTGCTCCCATTCCTTTTAATTTCTATTTCAGGTGTGCACAGAGACTTTCAAATATGAAAATTTTATGAACTATACATAACTATTTCATTACCAGTTGGAGTGGAATTATGCATACAGCAATATTTTTTAATTTATTTGTGATTAATATAATTTGTTGTGAGAAAAAAGTGAATTCACAGTATTGACTATATATTGATTTCAAGTTATCCTTTTTCATGAGAGCCACACAGTAATTTACAAATACATTCATCTAAACACTGGATAAACTGCTATGAATAATTCCGAATGTCCACCAATTTTCACTAAATTGTATAATTCATCAAAATCCTATCATTGACCTGCTTTTTCTTCTAATTTTCAAGACATAGGAAACTCCATTGAGGGTGGAGATGGATTGTCTTTCTCATTCATTCCACAACAACTGAGGCTGTACCTGGCTTTGCACATTCACTGACTACTGTTTATTATAAAACATGTCCGCCTCGGGTGATGCAAACTTTCCACTCATTCTCTCCATCTCCATATTTTCTCCACTCATTCAAATGATCGTTGTTATAATTCATATACGACCTGGGCTAGACCTAGTAGTCGTAGATCAATTGTCTAAATGAGAAAAAAATGCCCACTTTCCACTCATTCTCTCCATCTTATCCTTCATATCTCCCTCCACAAAATAATTAACAAATACATTCAGTTAAACACTGGCTAGACTGTTATGAAATATTCTAAACGTCCACCTATTTTCACTTAATTGGACAATTCATCTAAATCTTATCATTGACCAACTTTTTCTTTTAGATTTCAAGACAAAGATAGCTCCATGGGAAGTGGAGTTAAATTAACCTGCTCATTCATTCATCAAACAACAACAGAGGCTGTAGATGGCTTTGCACATTCATTGACTAGTGTTTATTCTAGAACATGTCCGCCTCGGGTGATGCAAACTTTCCACTTATTCTCTCCACCTAACCCTTCATATTTTCTCCACTCATTCAAATGATTATTGTTAGATTCATGTACGACCTGGGCTAGACCTAGTAGTCATGGATCAATTGTCTAAATGAGAAAACAATGCCCGAGGGCAATGTCTTGCCATCGTGCTTCGTTCACACGGGCCAAGCAAGGTGAACAAATATGTTCTGCGCTCAGGTGGGCAGACATAAGGGAGACATGAGGGGAGACATGGGGGTAGGCTGTGTAAACATGCCTCAGCTACTGATCATTCAAGGTGTGGATGGTTAGTCTTGGAATCCAGTCTGGTCTCGATTCATGGATTTACAATTTCTTATAGAATCATTTTTAGGGGCATATTAAACAAATGAAATTAAAAAATAAATTTATCTTTGAAAATAACATTAGAAAACTTATTTGCATTGACTCAAGACTCCAATCCAAAATAGAATAATGTTTGAGAGCCATTTTTGCTCTGAACATGTGCATAGAGAGATAGAAAGCATTGTAAAAGCCTTTTCCACAGGAATCCCTATCTGCAGTAGGCATCGGATGAGAAACATAAAAAAAGCTGAAGGAGAAAAAAATTAAAATGGGGAAGAAAACACACGTCTCTTAAGGTTAACAGCATGAGGCGAGTGGGATGCAAATTATTCAGTCGACTGTCAAGAAAGATTTCACAACTGAGCGAACTCTCGGCTATTTTGGACCAACCAGCTATTTGATTATGGAGAATAGACAGAGAGAACAGCCAAACTGACATTTGTTACATGGGCGCCAATCTCCATAATTCTCCCGAGAACATTTGTATTCCAGAAGTGGAATATTCTAAAAGATGAAAATAGTGAGGATTCATCAAAAAGGTTCCTGGGAAAAGATAAGGGGAATTCTACTGGAAATCCGGAGAGCTATTCTTATATATTTTCGTATTTTTCAAAGCTACATCCAAAGCCCTCGGCTAAAAGGCTATAGCATAATGACAGCTTTATGTTAGGGCTTCTGTCTAAACCCTCTTTCCTTTCAGAATACAAAAAATCTGGAAAGGTGGCAGAAAATCCAGCTTTTGTGGATGTACCAAAAATGCACAGCATCACAAGAAAAAATATGATAATCAAACTTCAGAGCACTGTCCGGCATAACAGCCATAACA
The DNA here is from genome assembly GCA_036244855.1 of Temnopleurus reevesii. NCBI lineage: Eukaryota > Metazoa > Echinodermata > Echinoidea > Temnopleuroida > Temnopleuridae > Temnopleurus > Temnopleurus reevesii. Next base: position 55,095 of record BQKZ01001718.1, read on the forward strand.
GGGGGCTTCCGAATAAGGCAAGAAAAAAAAAACACTTTTCCATAGATTATGAACTGAATCAGGTGTGTTGCTATGTTAGTACAGAAATATTCTGCAGGCAACCACACCTGAAATCAGCACCCACATCAGTTTGGTCATCCGTTTTCTCCTAATTATACTTTACAGTGCAAGCTACAAAATACATTTATATGCAAAAGAACCTTCAATAAAATCTGCTTATTCAAATCCAACAATTGTTGCAAAATTGTACATACATTGTATAACAAATCTGATGGATGAAGGTTTTATTAATTAAAAAAATCAACCAAAGCTGAGGTACATCAAAATCTCTTCTGTTTTTTGCTCGGTCTAAATTGGGAACTGTCTGCTTCTATTACCATTTACCTCACAGCTAATAGGTCACAGTAAAGCCATCGCATAATTCTTGCTAAGTCAGAGTCTTCCCTTAGATAATGTCAAGACATGATTTGTCTAATGCTAGGATGTCATGAGTTATAACAAGTGTAAGCATGAAGGGCTTTCAGGTTTGTGACGTCAAGGACTATAAATGTACATGGGTATTGACAACCTGTAGTGATACCCAGGGGTGCTAAGTCATCTCAGACAGAGAGATAGAAGGTATGATTTGGTGGCATTAAATTAATTAAATGAACAGTACAATCGTAACAGCGATAGCTGTCCCACTTTCGCTCCAAATCTGCCTCCTCCTCCATTCCTCTCTTCTATACTCTACTCCTCTTCTATCCTTACTTCTCTGTCCTTCTGTCTCCATTCTCCTTTCCTCTCTCCCCTTCTCCTTCCATCTCCCCTCTCCTCTATCTTACATTCATTTTTAGCATCCTTTCTATTTCTTATCATTTATCCCCCTATTCACTTCATTCCTTCTTTCTACCCTATTTGGTCTTATTTTGGTCTTCCTAGCTTCCCTTCTTGCCTTCTTCCTTTCTTTCCTTTCTCTATTTTCTCCCTCCATATTTCTTACCAGAATCCTACATGAGTAGCTGCAATTAACAGAGGTGCATTCCACCAAGCATTCCACCAAGCATTCCACCAAGAGATACCTCCACCAAGAGATACCTCTATTCCTATCCTTTCCTTCCATTTTATCCTCCTTCCTTCTTTCCATCCTAATTCATAGCAGCTGTTCATGACTCTCCATCAATAATTGTCTCTCATTTTATTTCTTTCTTTAATTCTCCTGATCCTTCTCACTATCTTTCCCTCTCTCCTTGCCTTCCTTCATTCCTTCCAAATGTCATCTATCCTCTTTCTTCGTCTGCAAAGACGCTTGCCACAAACAGATGCCTCATTCTCCTACTTCTCCCCTTCCTTTCCCTTTCCATTCACTACGCCTCCAATCTTTCCCTTTATCCCCCTTCTTTCAATCTTTCGTCCTTTCTCCCATTACGTTTCTTACCAGAATCCTCGATGAGTAGCTGCTGTTGACCGAGATGCCTTCCACCAAGAGATGCCTTGCCTCACTGTCGACCTCGTTGTTTCCCGGCGTCTCAACGAACATCTTGCGTCCGATGTAGCTCCTGACCACTGTCATCCTGTTAGTGGTCAGCGTGCCGGTCTTGTCCGAGCAGATGGCCGTAGCATTACCCATCGTCTCGCAAGCGTCCAGATGCCTCACCAAGTTGTTGTCGTGCAACATTTTCTGTAAGAAGAGGGGAAAATGTATTAATGATGCCTTGAGAATGTCATTAACCCAGATCAACCATTGTTTGAATGGCTTAATAGAAGTCCTCAGGTCCAGGATTCATTCAAGACACAATAGTGTTTTTTTTTTTAAATTTGAGTGTGTAACTGATGTGCGCAATGCATTGCGTATATCATCTGCGCACTGGTCATCTATTGTGCACATCAGTTAAAAACTCCTTTCCTACCATCCACAAAAAAAACAAAAAAAAACACAGTCATATCACAATGCACCACATTTGTCTTCTTTGGAAGACTTGTATTATCAACTGACATTATCAAACTATTTATGACACAGAAAAATGTATGCATATGACACAACTGCCACACTGTATGGATTCTTCTTATTGCTTTCTACTGGCACTATCTGGATGGACTTGAATATTAAATGTTGACTGAACAGTGCAATTAAATTTAAGATCATTATCATGTAGGTATTAAGGTATAGATTAAAAATAGCATATACATGCACCAAACGATAAATGATGTTCATCAATTTAGGTACCCCTTATCATATAAATAAGGTAAAGAGGATAATTTAATGCTTGCATTCATGTTGACTAACCTTGACAGAGTAAGCTAAAGAGATGGTGACAGCGAGAGGAAGACCCTCTGGTACGGCTACCACCAAATAATTACTAATATTCATTACACCTTATCAAATAAATAAGATAAAGAATATAATTTCATGATAGCATTTCTGTTGACTAACCTTGACAGAGTAAGCTAAAGAGATGGTGACAGCGAGAGGCAGACCCTCTGGTACGGCTACCACCAACACGGTCACACCGATGATGAAGAAGTCAACAAACTCTTGGAGATGACTGTTGGTCCATTGCTGTTTATGGATACCATACTCCACTATACAGAACCTGAAGATAAGCACCAGCGTCGTCAGAACCGCCACCGTACAACTTGTTGAATGAATGAGAACAAAAATAAATAACAGTAAAATGTGATATTGAGATCTTGCAAAGATGATGAAGAAGTCAACAATTGGAGATGAATGTTGGTCAGAATCTGAAGATAAGTACAAATGTTAACATTTTGATTCCATGAGTGAGTATGCATAACCAGAAGTAGGGTATGGAAGTGATTTATGGGAAAGTATACAACTTGTTCAATAATTTCTTTAAACATTTTTTGGTGTCATACATGATAAAAACAAACTTCAATGTGTGCACTAGGGTGGTCAGAATGGAGTCTTACAATCTGTTGAATAAAAGATTTTGTTTCTTGTTATAGCCTTCCAGCCCACATACAGTACATGCAGTGAGTTCTAATCGACATCAAAAGATCAAAAGCTGATAAGAATGCACCAAGAGATTTTTTTGACATGGAAAATTGAAATGTATCCATTTTGTTCCCCAAATGCTTTTCTAATGTGACAAACACTGCAACAACCAAGTTGGGCATGATGAGGATTTAATGGGCAAGACAAAGCCCCATTTTCAGATGAATTTATCCTCAGCATCATTCTGTACAGATTGCGCATTTACAGTGTAGGAATTCTGCTCAAGATTATGTAGACATTCATTTTCCGGCCAGTACCACAATTAGCTATTACTCTTAATATTGGTAGATTTGTCTCCAAACATGATAGTAATCATGAGGTTTTTTAGCACTCAAGCCCGATTAATATAACATGCAGTATCCCAGTGAAAGGACGTTTGGCTTGAAATCCATCAAGAGACACTTCACTTGAACTGGCCCCTTCGTAAATGGAAGATAGACTGACCTGCGTAACCAATTTGGATGGCCAATTTGGTGAGCTTTCCCTGCAGTACTGATTTGCCCTCCGATATCCCTTCGTCCCTCTCTGGGATGATCATCTTCTTCTTGCCGTTGTGGGGAGCGTCTCCCGGCATCGTGTCCGGTGTCTCAGTCTCAAGGTTGCCATCGGCCGCCTTGCCGTCTACCGGTACATTGTTAGCTGTTGGAAGGTGCGAGGGAAAGATAGGGAGAGAGAGGGAGAGAGAGAGGACAAGGGAAAGGTAGAGTGGATAAGGTGCAAGAGTTTGCAAGAAAGAAGGAGAGAGGAGGTTAAAGGAAGGGTATGAGGAAGGAGGACAGATATAGAGTGGGAGAGTGGGGGAAAGGGAAGGAGAGTTTGAAGTAAGTGGTAAGAAGATAGGAGGCAAGGGGGTGATGTAAGATGGAAGAGAATGGATGGAGAAGAGGGAGGTAGAGAGAGGGAGGGGACATATGAGAGGGAGGGTTGGATGGGAGGGCGAACAGAAAAGGATGAGGGAAAATAGATAGAGGGGAAGCAGGAAAGCAGAGGAATGGATGGTAGAGGAGAGTGGAGAGGGAGGGAGACAGGGAGACAGAAAGAGGAATTGATGATGAGAGAAATGGAGGGTGTGAAAGAGGGGTGGGAGAGGGACGGAGGGGGGAGGAAAAGGTAAGGGGGAGGAAAGAGAGAAATGAATAAAAAGAGCTTCCAATTAATGACTAGTACACATTATTTACCATATCTTCTTGAGTGCACTAATGAAGCTGCTACTCTACAGCCCCACATATACACACATGTATCATATTTCTTTCTAATCCCTCATACTCTTACTTCACCCAATAACTTGCATCATGATACTCATATCATTTATCACTTCCAAAATTCTTTTCAAGCTTAATCCCAAGAGGGTGTGTACCCTCCTCGGAAACCTTGAGCTAGGTGTCCTATTTTGTCCTGTGCTATGATTGGTAATTAATCCAAATATATCTGACACAATATCGACACAACTTTGCTGCTCAATAAAGAATATAATGATTCTTTAACTCAATGATTATAATAATAATAATAACATCCACTCTGCGGAGTGCTCAAGGCGCTTTGCATTATTATTACCCTGGCTTTAGCCCGGCATACCCCAGCGCACATGGCATTATCAGATTCTAGGACAGTAATGAAATTGGGAATGTAACATGTCATACATTAATACAAACACATTACATGTTTGTGTCCAGTACGGCGGTCTTGTGGTTTGTTCCTCTGACCGACTCAACATTTTGGTTCAAATTCTAGAAATGGTACTAATTTCCATGGGCAAGAAATAAATCTGTACTTATTGCTCTCTACCCAGAAGTAAGTCTAACACCCCCCCCCCCCCAAGAATAAAGCATCAGTATTTCTGTCAATTTTTACTTTATTATTTGACTCATTATGAAAAAGTCAGCAGAAAATCAAATCCTTGTTCATGCAAGACATTCAATTTACTGGAAAAAAACTTCTAAATAAAATGGTCAATATCACAGAATGTGCAAACTGTTAGATACTGCGTTCTTCCATAAAAGGCGAAGTGTGTACCTTATACACTCATAACTCCACATCAGAGCTACATATGTGACAATCAACTATCACAGCTATTGCTATGGTAATGTGGTTCAACATGGGATCACGATGAACATTATCATTATTCAAGAAGTAAATATTATCATAACTGTGTACAGTCAAACCTGTCTACAGTGGCCACCCCAGGGGAAACAGAAAAAGTGGCCACTGTAGACATGTGACCTCTATAGACAGGTTCTATAACATGCATTTTCACCTTGAGGGAATCAATTTAAGTGGCCACTATAGACAGATGGTCACTATAGACAGTGGCCACTGTAGACAGGTTTGACTGTATTTATATTCTACAGCATTCAGTGCTTTAAACAGGATATCTTAAGCATGTCTGGAATAAAAACCTTAGATCACGGAGCATAAACATGAAAAAGAATAAATCCAGTTACCCCTTGCTTTAATCTGAAACCAAAGATAAAATACCACTCCCATAAACAACTAATCACTTCATATTATTATTTTGTCAGCATTACATTTCAAATTCTAAATATGAAAGCTAAATGAAATAATATCAAATTTCCTCAATACCTCCACCTTTCTAGGCAGGTAAATTTGATTTGGTTTATAGCTGATATAAAATTGGCACATTACTCATCAAAAGTCAAATCCAAATCAGTTAGGAACATAATACATGCACATGAAAACTAATATTTCCTTATTATCTGGCAAGGCTCCAATTTGACCTACGCATTTGGGAATTTTGCCAAAGAAAAATACAATAAGTAAAAACATCAAAAATTAGAATTTCATGCTCTTTTTGTATCTATTTAACAATGACATTGTTTGTATCATGACAAAGTCATCTCTAATTTCAAAATATTGAAAAAGAGCCAGAAAACAATAAACCAGGATGCGAATATTTACCCCGCTATTTGCTCACCTGACTATTTCAGAGTAAAAATTGTTGTGCTGGTAATAGGGGAGGGGTGGTCAAATTGCCCACTTGATTACAGTAAATAATTTTCAGTGTTACTGATTTACTTGGCCAATTATTTTAGTTGGTAAGAAATTTGTCATCATCCTTTCATAAAAGTTATTTGATAAGTTTCTGAAGACTGATATTCAGTGTCCCATAAATTGCATCCATTTTATATACTAGTTTTCTACATATGCGGAGTCACAATTTGGAAATATGTAATACTTGCTTATCTTTCCTTTTTAGAAAAAGGGTCCATTAATTTTTTTTAAAAAGATCAGTCTTCAAGAAAAAAAAGTTGAACATATTCAATCTACGCAATCAAGACAATGGCATTAGAGCAGACATTGACTAAAATACAGTAAAAAAAAAATTATAAATAAAAAAGAATATATTATATTGATTAGAAGCACAAATAAGCAGGTAAAGCTAACAATAATTTGATGCACATTATTCCTTAAATACCTTACATTTTGCAAACAAATTGTACATTTGATATGAAAACTTATATTAAAAAAAACCTTAGATTAGATGAGTGAAAAGGAAAAAGAAACATATGAAATGCATAATTTCCTTAATTTAACAACATACATTCACTAGAATGTTTCAAAGAAACATTAATCCATCAAGAATACCCCCCTAAAATACTTTATTAAATCTTTATTCAGACTTACTTTTATTAAATAGACTCTTTCTTCTTCAAACAGTAGTGAATGCACAATTAAAATTAAAATACATCATCACCATTATTTGAACTTTGATTTCTTATCTAAATTTACCAAATCACTTATACCATTTCTTACCTCTCTCATAAGGAATATCCTCTTCAATATCCACACTACAAGTACAATTTACTGAATACATGATTTCCAACATTAATAAGCTTCCACAAGAAAATATAAAATTAAGAAGTTACAAAGGGAAATCAAATTATAACACCCAAGATGAAAGATCAACCGACAGTCGAAAAGTTGTTAATCCAATTATTCGCACCCGACCTGTTGAAAATCTTCAAATAGCACTTAGACTGCGAATAATCTAAATATGAAATTGAGATTTGGGTGACACTGATCGCTTGTAGTAATTTTGGCATATTGTATTTCTCATCCGTGCCAAGTTTAGAAAAACAAAATAGCCAAAGCTGGGTAGTAATACTTGACCTATAGCTGACCCAAGTGAATTTCGATATTTTTGTTGTGATCTGTGTTGATTTGTTATTTCATAATCAAATGTGATTCGATCTGCGAGAATGAAACCAATCTAACTTTCAACTTGATAAATCTATCCATCCATAGACTACTATCTGCAATCATCAATAATTAATCACTGGTATATTTAATATCTTTTTGCAGAATATGAATTTTACTCGGAATTGGTATTCAATATACAAATGAAAAACAATGTAACTTAACTGTAAAACAGAAATTTTGTGCATACCATGACAAACATATTTAAGAAATCTATATTTACAAATAATTCCTTCTAGAGTCAAGTTTTTACTCAAGCCTAAAAGAAAAATCTATATCATACTCAAGAAATCTATATTTACAAATAATTCCTTCTAGAGTCAAGTTTTTACTCAAGCCTAAAAGAAAAATCTATATCATACTCAAGAAATCTATATTTACAAATAATTCCTTCTAGAGTCAAGTTTTTACTCAAGCCTAAAAGAAAAATCTATATCATACTCAAGAAATCTATATTTACAAATAATTCTTTCCATAGTAAAATTTTGACTCAAGCCTACAAGAAAAATCGATTTCAAAAGATAATTTGGATATACTTTCTCACAGATATTATTTAAATATATAGATGTCACCCAGATTTTCTCCCAGAGCAAAGGAAAAAAAATTAAGGAAAGGAAGGGGGGAAAAAAGCCCAAACATTAAATCTTTTGGAAAGAACATTCATGTATGCTCTGATCCTCAACCCATGAGCATTCATTCTATCATCGTACTTGGAACAGAGAGGGGGTTAGTGGAACATCTCCAGGAAATGACTAGATTTGCTAATATGAGATTCAGATCTAAAGTGTTGAGATACATGTACTGTCAAAAGAGAGAAAGTGCGTTGAATCCGTCGGAAGCCATACTCGTTAATCCCTAGGAATTGGATTTAAAAAGAGGATTCCTTTCTTCGTTCCAGCCTGGGCGGTGTTTCACCAAACCGTTCTTAAACTTATGCAAAGCATTAAGAAATGCTGGAGTACGTTAACGAGAGTAAAACATGTTCGATTCTTGATCATTCAGCACAAGAACCGATACCAGTCATGCATAAAGTCGTTCTTAGAGTATTTCGTAACTTGGTGAAACCCCGCCCAGGAGTGTCTCCATGTGTCTGGAATGATACCTAACCTTTTCAGAAAACTTAATTAAAGCATGAAGGAAGAAGTATGGAGTGGTACTTTGCCTCTGCAACGGTTGACATTTTGGCATCCAAATGTGAACATTCATGCCTCGTCTAATTGGAAATATCACCTCAAGTTCAATGTAAAGCTTCTGAACATCATCACGAAATTTCCACTGTTTTGCACTATCAGATTAGCATCTCATAACATTAACAACGACTTGCACTGAATATACCTTCTATCATAGATCATTACGACTTTAATTCAAACCTTGAATTACACCCCCCCCCCCAAAAAAAAAAAAAAAAATGAAAGAAAGAAGAAACAATTAAAACGCCACCTGGCAGTCTCGCCTGCATTGCGCGATTTGTAAATTATAGCAATATGCTTTTGACATATTTCTATAAAGATGATTCAAGTTTGATGAGAATTGGGCAAGGGATTTGGAAATAAGAGCCAAGGTTAAGTTTTCAGGTTAAGATTTCGGAAACTTGACCTAAGATGACCTTTGACCTCGATCATTACCCGAGAAGCGCTCTGCATCATTTGGGCTACCCAATGGACCTATTGTGCAAGTTTAATGAAAATCGGCCAATGGGTTTTGAAATAAAAGCCAAGGTTAAGTTTTCAGGTTAAGATTTTGGAAAGTTGACCTCAGATGACC
>BQKZ01001718.1:64073-82074 GCA_036244855.1 Temnopleurus reevesii
CGTGGCGCATGTAATTTATACCGGAAGTACCCGTCACAACCGGAAATCGATACCCGCCAGGTCAGGTCAGGGGTGGACCAATCAAAATTAAGCATTTGATCCACGCTCTCTAGCGGCGAAAAGCTTACAACTATAGTCGATCCCCCGAATTGGAAATATCACCTCAAGTTCAATGTAAAGCTTCACTAGATTTCCACTGTTTTGCATTATCAGATTGGCGTTTCACCAGACTCGCACTGAATATACCTACTATCATAGATCATTACGCTTTTAAGAACAGATAGAAATCAACTTAAAAAAAATCAGTTTTAGAGATAGCATTCTTGGACTTCAGACTTTCTTCACAGATCATCTTTTTATTGATTGGTTGATTGATTAATTAAGATTTAACGACACCATCAACACAATGTGTCATAAAAGTGTCACGTTTATAGTAAGGATATACATTAATGAGTGTGAAAAAAAATAATTAAGATAACTACTTTCCCGGTAAAAATTCCCTTCTCTATGGTCATTGGCAAGAAATTTGAATCTATTGGTAAACTGTCCTATAGACACACAAAAATAAAGCCTTGAATTGCGCCCCCCCCCCAAAAAAAAGAGGATGCATCTGGAAGTAATAAATAAAGAAAGAGGAATTTTGATGATACATGTACATTTGGGTAGGTCATTTAGGCTTTAATATGAGCATGGCCGTGATCCAAATACATTCCCCAATCCAGACAGACTGGGATTAAGGGGAAGTGAGCGAATTTGTTAACGAGATTCAGAATCCTCTTTATTACCATCCTAATGTGTCGAAATACAGGTACGGTGCAACTTAGAATTCTTTGGTTGCCTGTTATCACAAGCGCAGAATGGTGGGATTTACAGAGAGATCACTGGGCTATATCCATTGATCTGACCTTTATAGTGATCATAAGTATCCAAATAATTCTACATTGTACCATTTGTTGCTTGAAGGCAAAGGACATATGGACCATAAGAAGGTATTCTGGTTAATTCCTGCAAATCATTTATTATTTTCAAATACATGTTCTCGTCTATTCATTTTGTTTATAAATATATATAGTTTGTCTCTTGTTTGCTCTATGTGAAGGCGACCCCAGCACAAACTTTGCTTTTAGAGTCTTTGCCTCCTTTAATTATTACTAGGTCATCTTATATTTTCCTATGTTTATTATGTCTTTCGAAAAACGAAATAAATGTTCTAGTTAAAAAAAATTGGCTTGAGACATTAATTTCTACAAGTTAAAAAAAAAACTTTTGTGTGTCACACTCATTTTAACAAACTAAAATATAAATCATTTCAAAAATTCTGAAAAATCTTTTACGCATCTTAAAATCAACACAAACATGCCAGTTCTGAACAATTTTAGTCTATGCGTGCCATTTACTAAATTATCACATGTCTTCCATGCAAACAATTTTCTATTAATTTCAAGTAGCCAATCTATTACTACTTTCACACTTATCCATGGTCTAACCAATGTTTTGTCAGTGAACAGAAGGGAGAACTAGTCTGACATGGCAATCAGACTGTTTTCCCATTATTTTTTTTTGTTTTGATCTATTGTCTGACATTTCGAAAAAAAACTCTGGGTTGTGTTTCAAAAACCTTTTAGTAGATCTACACACAACCCTACAACCCTACGAACGACTGGTGACCCTTTGTTGCACTTGATAGCTCCTGTTGCTGAATCGTATGACTGTATGAATGAATGATGACCCTTTCTCGCACTCAATAATAGCCGTAAATCGCGTGGAAGAAAGGGTCACCAGTCATTCGTAGAGTCATGAGTAGATCTATGCACAACTTTATGAAAAACAACCCCAGTGTGTACCATGCTTTTCATTGGGGTATATGTATGAATGAAAAACGTATCCCTGAACCAGCATAATTAGAAATCTTGTTATTTCACAGGAAGTGAACACAACATAACTTCCTATTCTTTCTATGCAGCAAAATTCAACACCATGCACAAAGATCATATCTTTATGGCAAAAATATGAAAATAAAAATCATTCACCAAATCTAAACCAAGAAAAAAACTATGGAAAAACAACACCTAAAAAAACAATCCAACAGAAATAAATAAACATTGAAATAAAAACTAATCAGTCCTTGAAATAATAAAAAACTTATACATTAGTATCACCACGATCACAGTTAGAAGTGTTCATGATCATGTAAATGGAAACTGAAATTGTTTTGAAATCCGAAAGTAACAGAAGTTCTGTGCAACATAGTCTATGAATAATAAGACCTTTAAAAAAATTGTTTGGTTGCCCTTCATCGACTGACCCTCTAAAATTAGCATATCAATAAAAGAGTTGTTTCGATATTATATCGCCATTTCTTGGCCCCTACATCATTATATTACAATAGACAGCAAAAGGGGGGGGGGGGAATCACTTCAATTTTGAAGGATCCCTATGGTCCTGGCGAGTTAGAGGCTGAAGATTGCCATGTAATTTTTGCTAAATATGAAATGCAATCAAAACTAATATGGAATAAAGACTTTTTTTTTAACTAACCGACCGACAATATTTCTTAAAAATTGCTTTCTTGGGCAACCAAGCAAATTTTTTTCTTGGCCTCAGAACCAGAGGTTAATGACCGTGTTAGTTATAAATTTGATCTTATGATTAATATATCCTACCTACGTAAACCACTTTCCTCTTATCTGTTGAGTAAACATAACATGTCACATGAATCTCAAAATCATGAATAAAGACAGTAGGCCGACACTGATTGCATAAATAACTTAATGTCAAATCCCTTTAAAATTGGCCAAAATAATTGACTGAAAATTAGAAATATTAAATAGTGATATTTGTGCTGTAAAAGCAACCTTGTGTTACAAGCTACAAGACAGTTAATATGTGGCGACAAAAATTTGTTCTAGTCTTGTTCAAAATCTGCATCATTGCATCAAATTCATAACTGATTGTGAGAACAATAATCAGGTAACACTTGAGTCTGAACATGAATAATATCTAAATGGTCATTACAACCAAGATCTAAAATCATTCATGCATTTTTATTAGGGGTATATGTGTTCTCTCAAGATATTTTGATTACTCCAATATTGTACGTAATTTTAATTCTGTTACCTCTTCAAGGGTCCTACGTTTTACAAGTTTTCAACTTTTTAGTAGCCACCCTTTTTTTCTATTGTTATCAAAATGTAGACAAATTTATTGAACATGTTTTTTTATTTTTACATTGTAAATACCATTGTATTTGTTCTTTTAATGATTGATAATGGAAAATAAACTGAACTGAACTGAAAGTGAATACCATTAAATTTGTCAATCAAACCCAATTTGGCTATCTCAGGATTATGCAAATGATTTTTTTTAATCTTGAGAATATTCACACTTGTGGGCCAATCAAACTTGAATATCGAGATTAGGAACATTTGCAACAGAACAGTGCCACCTCTTGAACAAATATGGAAAGAAAAACTTAATTGTTGTTGTACTTACTGTCATTGTTACCGATGGCAGCCTCCTCCATCTCCAGCTTCTGGCCTCTTTGACCTTTGACATCGAGCAGGAGGGAGAAAATCTGTCCCGTCTGCGAGTTGAGACCCACAGCCGTAACGACCATCTTCCCGCTACCTTCCAAGACATGAGTACCTGCACAGAGATAGAATTACAGAAATCAGTGGATAAGGGGATAGTCATTGAAACTTTGTGAAAAGTTTTAGACAGAAATATGCTCCTAACAAAGTTCTAAAACATTTCATGGAGAGAAGAAGCGATGGAAGCGTCGTGGTCAAGTGGTTCTGATGCTCATCAAGAGGGTTAGCTGCTTGATTCCATCACACAATATTAATTTCCTTTATCAAGAAATTCACACACCTTGTGCTGCATTCAACCCAGGTGGGGTGAATGGGTAAATGGAAGAGCTGTACGTTTATGAAATGCATAAGCACCTCATAGCCGCTATAGCTAAAGCCCGGGTAATAATACTGCATAGAGAAACAATGGCAGTGATACATGATATGTTATGATTATCAATGCACTATTTCATGGTCAAATGCATAGGCCTCTCAATTCCAAAATGGCTGACTGTCACGTCATGTGACAGCTCTCTAACGGATCCCTGTGGGGATCTTTCGGGCTCTTATGAGGCTTATTACGAAAAGGGTTGGCTACATTTAGCTAAATTTATTCATGCTAATTTACATTCTGAAAATGCAATGAATGTGATTATCAATGTAATTTTGTAACTATTTACTGCCGGTGCTAATAAACTGCCACAGGGAAAGGCAGCTTCGTAATATAACAGAGCTAATAGAAGACCAGCGACAGAATTCCCGGTAACAGATGTATTTTGAGGGCATGAAGAAACCCAATAAATGAAGATCTAATCATGGATTCTATATTACTCAGAGCACCAGGGCAATAATGAGAGTAGGATGAGGGAATATATATTTAAAGGCATGTGTTATGTACACAGATTCTCATGGAATCCTAAATAAGGACAACATAAAATTGTTTGATTAAAAGAAATAAATTCTCATTTTTTTCATTCAACAATTGGAAGTGGAACAAGATATTCCTGATATGGAGAATGAAAATTTGAAGAGAAAGTATTAAGAGATAGTTCACTGAACATATTCATGAATTCCCCAAATATATCTAAAAGCTTAGCTCCATAAGTATAAAAAATATGATAATTTCAGTGGCTTACAAAACTCATAACCAATTCTAACATTAAGAGTAAAATTTCAAAATTTCATTGAAAGACAGTGCGTGACTACCAATATGGCTATCCTGGTGAAGTAACAGAGAATGGAAAAAATTCAGAATAAATGCTCAAAACTGCTCTTATCTGACAAATGGGAGAAAATGCGACAAATCCTTGTTCCATAAAAGTGATTGAAGTTTATTTTAGGAAACTGAATAGCATTCTGCTTCCATGAATTTTCCCCTCCCCTGATAGATAGAATTTGGTATTGGTTTGCATGATAAAGTGAGAGCGTACAATCAATATTTTTAAATATAAATAGGCTGGTGCACTGTCACAGGGGATGATGATCTGATGAAGGAGGTTCAAAGATGGGGTCGAGGTACGGTTCAATGTATTCCAGTTGAGGACTGAGTGTTCTGATAGCACCCACCTCTGCATATTCACCTTACACTGAGCACACAGGGACTGCACAGCATTCAACCACAGAGTCCCTACATAGCCCTCTGAGCTGTATACCCCTCTAGTCCCTGTGTGTTCAGTGTAAGTGAATATGCAGAGGTGGGTGCTATCAGAACACTCAGTCCTTAACTGGACTAGGTTCGATGGTGGTAAGATATTCTATAGGCTTTATTTCCAGACACAACACTGTATGAGTAAAGTTTTAATTGTGCTAATGTTGTGACCATAATTTTGCTAAACTTTTTGCCCATTAGAATGTACATTGAGTTGTGCACAATGATCTTTCAAAATGTGAAGATGATATCCTGCTAATATGTATGAAAAAAAATGTGATGTTCAGTGAGTATGCTAGAATTTGTGTCCGCTAAAATATTGACCTTTCCATTAGTTCAAGTTCATCATGTTCTAATATATGACATGTTACTATGTTGTATTAAAGCAACAAACACCTCCACCATGTTTTGATAGATCTTATATTGCCAAATTACAGTCATCTTTCCTATAAGATTATTATAAATATATTTGTTTCAAGAAATAATATCTTCTTTATTTCACAGCTAATAATATCACGGTGTGAAAACTTCACGCCCTATTCCTTTCGATAGAATTCCTCATATATCCAAAGATGGAAATGTTTATTCAATTCCATATGATCCATTTAACAGCCAATTTTCAGAAATTCTGGCGACTTGTTGTCTCAGATAGCAGATGATAAAGGGTGACAGAGAAGGCGCTTTTCTATTGACTAATATTTCTTCTGTAGCCTCCCTCTCCACAGTAATCATACATCTGAACCAGATATGAATGAGAACTGTGGAAGTCCCATGAGTCAAGGATTTCCTTTCTTAACCTACTTTATTCATCTCATTCAATTCACGCTGGGTTCCCACTGCCGATCCAATCATCTCAATTGTTACCATCTCTCTAGGGGGTGTTGCTCAAAATCAACTGCAAATCAAGCGCAACTTTGCAAATTGAAACGCGCATTTTCATTCGCGCACGGTATGCACGTTTAACAAAACGCGCATAAAACAATGATTTTGATTGGCGCGTTTCAATCAACTGCAACTTGCGATCAATTGCAACTTTTGAGCAACACCCCAATAATATAGTTGCAAAATATGGCATGACTTTGATGATTGAATATATTCATTCAACAAAGGCAACGATGAACACAGTCATGGCTAATAACTAGCATTTTCAAATCATTTTATCTCATAAATGACTTGCAATTGGTAGGTAAATCGTTCATAATGTGCTAGAATAATAACATTTATATCTGATTTTGCAGACTAGATTTAAAGAGATTGGAACAATCGAACTGATCAGAAGAGGCAGTGAAAATCTTGAATTAAGGTTGACTCACACCTTTGTGTTTTTATCCTGCGTTGGATGCAAAAACATGCAGGTCATATGGTAGACTGACGTTTGGAGTGTGTTCCTTTAAAGCCCAAGTATAGTTTTGGTAAAGATTTAAAAATGTGAATTTTGGGGATATTTAACATGACATATAATTTTCATACACATTTTAAGACCATAGCATATTTTTTTACGAACTAATTCTTTTGAAAATTTGAATTTGACCGTTAAATCGTATTTAGCACCCTCTCTTGGTTATAACAATTTTGCTTCTTATTGGGCATATATATAGTTATTTCCAAGATTTGATTAAAGCATGATAAAAAGGAATACACAAAGAATAAATTCTGAAATTTTCATCCAATTTTGTGCATGAGAAGTTGTCCTTTATCAAGAAAGAAAATATTGAATTCGCGTCGGGGGACACGACGCTGAAATATTTTGCACATTTTAGGTTATAACTTTTCCAAAACTTGTCCATTTTTCGCACAATCTTTTGTACAGTATGTTCATGATATCATGTTTCATTTTATATAGATTTGAAGACAAAATTTGGCAAAAAAATATTCGCTTTTACCAAAACTGTACATGGGCTTTAATGCAAGCCAAACGTCAGTCCACCACATGATCTGCATATACTTTCCGCTCAGGAGCATTTTGAATTTCCCAAAAAGCTGGGCCAATGCAGGCTACAATTAAATGCAAAGGTGTGAGTCAGCCTTTAGAGGCATCAGACAGGGAGACTTTAGTCTGGCAAATCACAGGATATCAGATCCTTTCACTCTCGAATTAACTTATTTGAACCAGTAGTGCAATAAGAGCTTATTGGAGGGGATGATTCCCTATCAATACATGGCAATCACTTCATATCTTAGGAGGAGAGGAGAAGGGGAAAAAGGTGGAGGGAGAGAGAAAGAGAGAAAGAGAAAGAGAAGGGTGGCGGGTGAGGGGAACAGAGTAGGGTAGAGATAAAAAGACAGCAAGAAAAAAAGAGGGCGGGAAAGACAGGTAGTGATTAAAGGGAGAGGGAGGGGGAGGAGGGGTGGGGTAGAGAGGAGTGTACATAACTCCAGCCTGCTTGCTAGTCTGTTGCACAGTCCAAATTCAGGAAGTTTACCTACTGTCACCCACTAGAAGTACAAACATGCCTTGAAGAGGAAATCTAACGTAGCTACCTGCAACAAGCAAATACCCAGATCAAGCTTCCAGTTCAGACAAAGATGCAAACTAGTAAACTAAATAAACTGCCTTGACTTGATTGGGTCTGTGCCAGCAGACTAACAACTTGCAACACATGAAAAAGATCATCCTCATCATCATCAGTGGGAAGGGCAGGTTAGATCCAACCACCGCAATATCTCCCTGAAGCAGAAACATGTCCCAGGATTGACCTGCACAGAGCTCAAAGCTACCTGAGATAACACGACACGAGATATATGCAGTGGGGCCCTGCAACGGTGATCAGCGAATTGGGGGGCTAAGACGGGGAGTGCGTGCAGTGCGGTGTGTGCGAGGAGACGGCAAGAAATGTAGATTTATGAGCGGCTTGATAGGTCAGAGGAGACAGTGATGAGTACGTTCTTCGATTAGAGTTGTGAGGCTTGGCTTACATGAACCATTTATCTAACGCTATGAGATAAACAGACACTAGAAAGGCAGTTAAGATGGCGGTGCAGCAGGGAGGGGATGATCCATCACTGAATAATTCACGCTTCGACATAGACATGATTGCCAGGCTCCATCTCACAGTCAATGAACCTTGGAACTTCTTGATTGAATGGAGTGTACATGTACTCTAATGAACATGTTTGCTTCAGATATTGGTGGGTTTGTGTGTGTGTGTGTGTGTGTGTGTGTGTGTGTGTGTGTGTGTGTGTGTGTATGTGTGTGTAGGTATGTGTATGTTTGTCTCTGAGTAGGTATGCGTCAGCATGAGTGTATTTATGTCTGTGTGTGTGTATATATATATATATATATATATATATCAGCACCTGTAGTGTTCTTCTAACAAGATCTATATTTTGGGTTTTGGATGTGTGTGCATGGGCATGTGTGTGTGTATGCATGTGTATGTGTGAGTGTGTGGTGTGGGATATGTAAATGTGTGGGACTGGTCATGGGTGTGTAGGGGTGTGCATGTGTACACATTGCTTATTTTCACGTAAGTTACAAAAAAAATGAAAACTCAATTGTTTAACATCTACTGAAGATATCAGTGTCTTTAAAAACCTCAATAAATCGATGAAATAGCAACAAAAAATATATAAAAATATATATATATATATATAAACATCTACTGAAGATATCAGTGTCTTTAAAAACCTCAATAAATCGATGAAATAGCAACAAAAAATATATAAAAATATGAATAATTTTATGTAAATTTGAAGTGCCTGGTCTTCATACGACATGTAATCCATCTATGATGATGATAAGCTGAAATCATCTTTTGTCTCAATCTCAACACTTGTGCAATTCTACGAGAAAAAGTTGTTAAACAATACATCTTTTGTATAGGAATCCTACAAACATACATAGCAAATTGTGATGCAATACCAGGAAAATCTCTCCCTGCTTAGACTAAGTTCCATTATTCTCATAAGGCATTTAAAACGGATGCTCGATCACCTGACATCCAACTCTCTCCCAACTCCTTTATCTCCCCCCTTTGAATATTATTGAGCAAATTCGGGGCCACGAGCCTGCTCGTGAGCATTTGTTCAGGCGAGGTGGTACGACACAGTTTCATTGCATTATGACAATTGGAAACGTCAGGAATCCGGACTGTCTATGGCGCAATTTGGGGCACTTGTAGTCGGCGTCGGAATTTGATCTCCCCAAAAGGAGCTATAAAAAGGGTTGCTGTAGGTTGGGTTGCATTTTGGGCAATTACAAGGCTTTGTCATGTTGGTTACACTGATAGGGAGAGAATGTATTGAATAAAATTCCTTGAAATTTTAGTGTGTAACAGATACTATCTGTTTAAATGAATTTCAATGACTAGTAATTGAGAGATTCACCTTTTTGGCATGATAACGAGCACGACACTTCCACGGAATTACCCTTTTTTGATAAAAATAAAATAAAGGTGAAATTTTTGTGTGTGATAGATACTATCGGTTTGACATAAAATTAATTTCAATGAAATTCATTGAATAGTTGTCACGAGATTCACCTTCATGGCATTATAAGGGGCATGACACTTTCATGGAATTGCCCTTTTTTATAGAAATAAGGGTGATTTAAATACCTCTACTAAAAAATAAACAGGCATCACTTTTGAATGAGGCAAAAACTTCTATTGCCATTTGACAGAAAATAATTTTATCTTTCTCAACAACAAAAAAATCTATTTTTGTGTTGCTTGCCAATGGAGCAGTGCAATGATCCATACGGGTAAAGATTGTGTTGGCTAGAAATGTCCCACCTTTCTTCCATTTTCCAGACAAGCCTTTGGACCAAAACATGACGCTAGCAAGCACTTTTGATGAGAACGGGTTGTGACGTTGATCCCAAATACTATGAAGAGAAATCTGGTTACATGAGTAAACATGTCCCACACATACCACTTAAGTGTTTGTAAATAGGTTCTGAGCAGGGCTCCTGCTATTTCAGAACAGGGCAGTGTTTCACCAAAATACCAAAGACTTTAAGAACGACTTTACACACAACTGGTATCAGTTCTTGTGCTGAATGATCGAGAATCTTAGGCATATGACACTCTTTAAGTCGTATATAACTTTAAGAAGGATTTGGTGAAACACCACCAAGGTTTCTCCCTTTTCCACACAAGTGCATCAAAAGGCTGAACCGCAAGTGTTTCGAGTCAACACCTAGCTGCCAAGTGTTCATGAAATTTGAAAGAAGTTCTGTGAACATAGAAATGCTGAGGTAGGACACTTTAATAACTGATACTCATACCGGCAGAACGCCTTTAACGTCAGTGAAGCATCTTCCATTAGTATTTTTGTGTTCAAGGAGCGTCTTACAAATGCAAAGTTGTCAAGTCTGCTGGTACAGGGATGATACTGCTAGAAAAAAGGGAGACAAATGATTCCCATAGTAATATACAGTACTTGTAATGAAAGCACAAGCTGAGTTTGGAACTCACAATGGTTGAAAATCTGCAATCTGATGCGTGATTCAGTATTTAAAAAAAGGTGAGGAAACATTTTCCTAGAAAGTGATATTTTCTAGAAGTGAAATCCTCCTTCTTGAAGCAGGCATCGCCACATTATTCTGAGTCCTTCCCATTGTGCATTTCTGCAATTGGTATCGATGATGTCTCCCTGTAATAACCTATATCTTTATCCCTCCCAGTCAGCTCGACCTAATTCAATGTTTGATTAATCAGCGACTATATCGCTATTTCTCTCATCTTGAAATGAAGAACCGGAGGGTATAAAATTGAACCATTACGCATCCCAAAATACCTTAAGTAGCTAAAGCTGGAAGTAAATTACATTGCTAAAATTGCTATTTTTGTGTTTGCGACAATTTACATTCTATTTGGATTGATCAATCTACTGCAATTTTCATTTTCTGAATATCCCTTGAAGGTACCATGATTTTCCATCGCTTGACATTGAGAGAAACTTTTTCTTTTTTTCATGTGAAGATGTTCTTGTTTCGGGGGGGGGGGGGAATAAAACAGGAAAAAATATGATTTCTTCAGATGGGAACTGCTTTGGCAAGAACATGACTAAGGATTAAGCATCAAAATCAAACCACAAAAGTTGTTGCTGAACATGTACATACTTTATACATGATTTCTTTACATGAGTATTAACGAGATCTGGTGAATAAACTTAAAAAGCGGTCTTAAGCAAGGTGAGGAGACCTTTTTGAAAAGGAAAAAATATGATTCCTCCTAATGGGAATTGCTTTGGCAAGAACATGACTGAACATTTAGCATTGAAATCAAGCCAAAAAAGTTGCATCTGATCATGTACATGATTTCATTACATGCTTATTAAAGAGCGCTGATGAATAAAATTTAACAATAGTCTCAAGAAAGGTGAAGAGACCTTTTTTCAAACCTCATAATCTTGACGATGAAAGATGCATCCAAAATGGTAGAACAACAAAGGAGATTACACCGGAGATTGTCAAAACATAGCGACAGCTTCCAGAATGATGATCCACTAGGGAGGCTAGTATTTATGTGCATAGGGAATGCATAATTTATGTGGGCCAGTGTGAGTGACAATCGATGATTATGCTGGCCTGCATAGAAACAACATATCATCAGGAATAGCTTTGTGAAGGAATGGGGGGTGTTCATTGGCAGAAATGATCATCATAAAACATCTAGCCAAGCCTCTCCTATCTTCAGTAGCAAAAAAAAAATGATGATGATGATTATTATGTATCTGGCCCAGCCTGTTGTATCTAGTCATGTCCGACTTAGTAAGTAATTTTATCAGAAAAAAGGTTGTGACATGAGCACATACTTCCATACAATGAGTGAAAAACTTCCTATTATGCCCCTTGGTATGAAATTAGTACTCACCCGTAAGTGTGGAATTCATGCTTGAATATTTGATATAAATTGGTAATTCCCATCTTGTTTTATAATGTAAATTCAGCTGATAGCATTATATTAACAATTGACTTTATCTTTGCATTATTATGTTGTTTCATAAAGACCAAGTGAATTTAAAGAGAATTTAGCAACCATAAAAGCAGGCTAGTGCAACAACTTTGTTTAAATTTCAGCCAATTTATTCCTCATACGAACCCAAATTCTTCAATGAAATTCCTAAGCAGATAGTGACTCTACTTATCCAACTCTTTCAGCTACTACAGTACATTCAATGAAAATCATACACACCAGTCTTGGAGCAAAACTAACATCACAAGAACACGCCAACATTGTGGAGCTACAATTCTCCCACATATTAATGTAAAGTGCAATGTCCTTCTTTCCTAGCTTTCCGTCAGGAGGAGGAATTGAGGCAAAATTGAAAGAAATTGAATCAGTGCCAATTTGAAGCCTCAAAATGATTAATGTGTTTCCTGCACATTGAGAAAAATGTGAATCTGTTTATTACTCCAATATTCAGACGCTCAAGCAACTATCATATTTGAATGAATAAATATGCTAGTTATTTGAGAAAGACATATTTAGAATATTGGACCTGTTCATACTATCATACTTGTTAATTGATGCATGAGATATAAGAATATTTGATGATCAAACTACATTGAGCTTTTTCTGTAATATGTAATGTTTGCACTCAAATGTACTTTCAATGAAATAACATCTAGATGGTGCATTTTAAATCACATTTTATATCACAATTCTCTATCACAGTTCTCTGTCATCAATACCTATTACTTATGGGGTGTTGCTCATAATCAACTGCAAATCAACTGCAACTTTGCAAATTGTAACGCGCATTTTCATTCGCGCACGGTATGGGCATTTAACAATACGCGCATGAAACAATGATTTTTTATTGGCATGTTCCGATCAACTGCAACTTGCGATCAATTGCAACTTTTGAGCAACACCCCCTTAGGATACTCCTCACACCTGAACCTCTTTCATAACTTCCATCCCTCTGAAACATTCTGAGTATGAGGCTTTATATTAGAACTTTGGAATTCATAAAGAGCTCTTAAAGCCCAAGTACAGTTTTGGTAAAAGGGAATATTTTTATCACCAGATTTTGTCTTCAAATCTACGTGAAATGAAATATAGTATCATAAACATATTGCACAAAAGATTGTGCGAAACATGAACGAGTTTTGGAAAAGCTATAACCTAAAATGTGAAAATTTTTATAGCGTGGTGCTTCACCACGCTATTTAAATATTTTCTTTCTTGATAAAGGACAACTTCCCATGCTCAGAATTGGATGAAAATTTAAGAATTTAATTGTTGTCTGTATCTCTATATCATTCTATTGTCAAATCTTGGAAATAACTTTGTATATGCTCGATAACGAGCAAAATAATGCTATAACCAAGAGAGGGCGCTAAATATGATTTAACGGTCAAATTCAAATTTTCAAAAGAATCACTTCGTAAAAAATGATGCTATGCTCTCAAAATGTGTATAAGAATTACATGTCATGATAAAAATCTCCCAAATTCACATTTCTTCATCTTTACCAAAACTGTACTTGAGCTTTAAAGATCATCTTTACACAAGTTATTTAGAACGAATCCTGATTCACACAACACGCTAAAGAGAGTAATGTGGTAATTTTGAGTATAGGGTAAAGGCTACAAGAATTATGTCTGTTTACTCCTCACAGCTATGTGCCATTTGAGCACAAATAGGACCATTTCAACCATTAATGTGCACATTGAAGATACCATAGTGCACTAAAAATGGACCCGCATGTAAAAACTGGTTTAACGAACGAGCATATTGATGTTTTTGGGCAGTTTGAGGGCTAAAGGTTAACTTATTTAAGACAAAGAAAGGGAGAGAGAGAGAGAGAGAGAGAGAGAAAGATAGATAGAGAGAGAGAGAAAGAGAGAGAGAAAGAGAGAGAGAGAGAGGAGAGAGAGCGATAGCGAACAAGAAAGTCTTTAACCATTACGGTTTCTAAGTAAATAACATCATTTTTAATCCAAACAGATGAGGATGGAGTGGAATGGTGAAAGATGCATAAAACAATATTTTCTTCCATGTTGGCATTGAGTAATCTGCGAAAGCGTAGGTGCAAACACGCCGCCGCCGTAGCAGGCCGAGAGAAGTTCTGTGACAAACTTGATGGCATGACATTGTTTGGAGAGGAAACAAATCTAACAGAGGCAGATTGGGAAGTGTGACTGACATCTGGTTCATATAACGCTCTTAAATCTATGTCCAAGTGAAATGTGGAGGGGGGACGATAGGAGGGCTGGATGTGTGGAAAGGATGGTGAGGGAGGATGGAGGAAGAGGGGGGATGGATGAAGAGGGGGAAGGTGGAGGGGCAGAGGATAGAAGAAAATGTGATGAAACAAGGATGACAGGGAGCAGGCAAATGGGGTATTGGAGATGTTGTGATGGAGAAACCAGCAAGATAGAGAGGAAGGATGATAATGTAACTAGTGAAGAATAGCCAGGGGATCTTTATTACCTGTCCAAAAAGAGAGTGTTTTTTAAAGGATTGAGAAGTGGATGTGAGGAGGGGAAGTTGGTGAAAGGCTGAGAGCATGGATATATCCATGCTGAGAGCGTGTATGGGAACAAAATAACATGATGATAACAACAATAATGCCAGGAAGGGGGAGGACAGAAGATAAAAGGGAGTTGAATATTAGAGGATGAGATGGAAAAGAGGGTGGTATTAAAGAGATACCATATCAATATATCATCTTGGAGAATAATTGCAAGATAATCTGGGCAATTCAAATGTAGATTGGAGTAGCTACAATTAATGAGCAATAGAAGATGCGGAAGCGTCTCAAATGTATTAATAAAGAGATGGTTGAAGGACACTTAAAAGCAAACATTTGTAAACAGACTTGTATCAAAAAGATACATATACTTCAACAGTCCATTCGAACAGTGATGAGCATCTAACAGCAATTTCATACCCTAAAACCTCTAACTCCAACATTTCCATAAATAAATGCAGATATTCCTGCATATCTTCAGGTGTATGCATCCACTCTTCATAATCAAAACGAGGCGAGAAAAAAAAACACACACAAAACAGATGAATACAACACAAAACGAGGGAAGCTTTTACCCATTATTACTCAACCACAGATTGGAAAGCAAAACGAGGCATTTACAGCTCTTGCACAAATCAATATCGGTGCCATTAAGTGATATTTTTAATGGCTAGCGTATGACAATGAACTGAATGGATCACAACCTGCAGACATAGTGGCTGTCTATTAGGAATTGATATCAGAAGAATGGAAGAAATATAAAGTAAACAAGAGGAAATCATATGCAGTGACAATTGAGAATTGCGCCTTGAGCATTCAGCAGAGTGGATACTTGCGCTATATAAATTGCATCTATTATTATTATTATCATTATTATTATTATTCTTGTCACTGTCAGGTTTGTGTTTTTTTTAATGAAATTCCCATCATTTTCCCAAATTTGATCCTTTTGTTTTAATATGTAATCACACCATGACTGCTTGTTTATTATAATGGCAGCTCTATTATCTTTGCTTTTCAACTAATCAAATTTCTATTCAGGATTGTTTATGTCATTGCTCCTATTTAGATCCGAGATTATTTAAGGCTCTTATATGTAATTATTTTAGAGTCTTCTATGCAATTATTTTAGATTCTTCAATGGTTTCTACAAGTCTATTAATGATATCTATAAATTTGTGAACCATATTTGTCCTGCATTGTGGAATATTTCCGTAAAACCATACATATTTTTTGTTAACTTGTCAAGCTCCCTACATATTCAAATCAAATGATCAAATACAAGCACTTATTACTTTGGCAGGTTATTCTAGTGTGCACATCTGCAAAAGGAAAATGACTCCATCACATGTATGGCTGTTAACCTTCAATCCATCATAAACTACAACATCAAAATTCCTTTACAAGAGTTTATTATCACAAATCAACATCAATGTCTAAATGCTTGGTGAATGCAGCGACACTCCGTTGGCTACTTGACAAACACTGCCATCCTCAAAATAAATATCGCTCAACACTCATCGCAATTCAACGCATCACCAGATCTGTCTCAGAATTACACTCATAGTAGTAGAGGCTACTATGTAATTCCGTACGATTTTTCAGTTAAAATAGAGTTTTTTTTACCTTACTTTGTCAATTTTTTGGGGTACTGAATCTAAAAAAAAAAAAATCATTCCAATTTTTCTGACCCCGTCCTCAGCCGCCATTTTGAATTTCAAAATAGCTGCCATAGAAAACCTAACTTTGGCCATATTTGGCCATATTTTGGGTTTTTCTACCCCAAATTTGTTGTTTTCTGTCAAAATTTGATGATTTTGGGGTGCTTAAGCTACAGACATTTGGTTACATTTTTTCCGACCACGTCTTTTGCTGCCATTTTACCCACTTCATTGGCTTCTTGACAAACACTCCCATACTCCAAATTAATATCACTCAACGATCATCGCAATACAACGCATCACTCATATCTCTATTTCAGAGAAAGATTTAGTCTCTCATAGAGGAAGATTTTTTTTCAAAGAGAAATGGTTGGAAGGTAATAGTTTGAGGATATAAAATCATTGCAAATATTCAAGTTTTACTTTCAGTTTTAANTTTTTAATGGCCGGCGTATGACAATGAACTGAATGGATCACAACCTGCAGACATAGTGGCTGTCTATTAGGAATTGATATCAGAAGAATGGAAGAGATATAAAGTAAACAAGGCGAAATCATATGTAGTTGATAATTATGCTGGGTTAGGATTGATATTTGTCTTTTTTTTGTCACTATTAGATTTGTGTTTGAAATTCTATTCTTTTCCCCAAATTTGATTGTTTGGTTCATGATTACACATTGTGATTTTTTTTTATTTACCTTTGGTATCATATGTATAGCAAATTTCTATTCAGAATCATTATTGCTTGTATTACATATATCTAAGATGATTTTTGATTCTTGTGTGCAATCATTTTAGATTCACGAATGCTATTATTTTAGGGTCTTGTATGCAATTATTTTAGATTCTTTTACTCAATGGCATTTACAAGTATATTATGTATATATATTACTATGTCTATAAATTAATGAACAAGATTTTTCCTACACTGTGAAATATTCCTGTAAAACTATATATATTTTTGTCAACTTAACAAGGTCCCTACATATTCTAATTAAATGAAAAAAAACATACGCAATGACTACTTTGGCAGATTATTTTAGTCTGCATATCTGCAAAAAGGAAAATGGCTTCACCATATTTATGGCTGTTAACCTTTTATTCATCATGAACTACAACGTCAAAATTCCTGTACAATGGTTTATTATCCCAAATTAACATCAATGTCTAAATCCTCAGAGAACGCAGTGATACTCCATTGGCTACTTGACAAATACTGCCATACTCCAAATAAATATCACTCAACACTCATCACAATTCAACGCATCGCCAGATCTGTCTCAGAATTATACATCACTCATATCTCTATTTCACAGAAAGATTTAGTCTCTCGTAGATGAAGATTTTTTTCCAAGAGTAATGGTTGGAAGGGAGTATTTTGAGGATATAAAATCATTGCAAATATTCAAGTTTTACTTTCAGTTTTATACACATTATTGAATGATTACTTATTTGGCTCTGTAGCTTACACAGAAAAGACTAGGTGGGACTGAACTATAAAATATAATGAAATCCATGTACATTTTCTTTTTGGATAGTTTTCTTTCCTTTCAGCTTTTTCATATGCTAATCACTATTTTGGATTATTTAAAACCATGTAAATATATCACAATATAGCAGGGCTCGAAATTAGCGGTGGCCCGGGGACAATTGGCCACCTAAAATCCCGTTGGGCCACCTAAAAATCGAAAATTAA
>BQKZ01001718.1:83522-95687 GCA_036244855.1 Temnopleurus reevesii
CATCGCCAGATCTGTCTCAGAATTATACATCACTCATATCTCTATTTCACAGAAAGATTTAGTCTCTCGTAGATGAAGATTTTTTTCCAAGAGTAATGGTTGGAAGGGAGTATTTTGAGGATATAAAATCATTGCAAATATTCAAGTTTTACTTTCAGTTTTATACACATTATTGAATGATTACTTATTTGGCTCTGTAGCTTACACAGAAAAGACTATGTGGGACTGAACTACAAAATATAATGAAATCCATGTACATTTTCTTTTTGCATATTTTTCTTTCCTTTCAGCTTTTTCATATGCTAATCACTATTTTGGATTAATTAAAACCATGTAAATATATTACAATATAGTTTTATTTCATTATCATTAAAATAAATAAACAGTATTTTTGCCATCTACTTTAGATATCAATCTAGACATGACAAAGCAATTCCATTTACTTTGTATATCTGACCTCTATATTTGGTACTTTCCTGAAATAACCTTTTTATTGTTCACATTCAATGTGCACTGTTCTAAAATGATTATAAATCTTGAATAGTTTATTAAGTTATTTATTTGCTCTGTGCGCCTTGATCATCTAATTAGGATGGAAACAGTGCCAGATCCATGTAATAACATCATCATTAAAATAGGATATCCCCGTCAGGCACACAAAATTCTTACAAATTTATGGAACTGGCCTGTACATAATTTGTAATATTCTCCCCAAATCAGGGAGACATTTCAAGGTTTTTTAGAAGTGCTGTTTACAAGTAGTTGCAATGTACAGGAATTGACATTTTAGTTAGTGCCCTTGGTGGGGTCTGACATAGACTCTAGGCAGTTTATCTGCTGCCTTGCGATTGCCTCGGAAGAGAAACTTGATACAGCTGGCATTTATTGCAGCCTCCCCGCTAGGATAAATATACCGGGATGGCTGATTCGCTCTAATGAACAGATCCTTTGCGATAACAGCGTTAAACAGGACTGCNTGATCACAAATCAAAACAGAGTCAGGTGAAAAACATTATGAAAATGGATTCTTGGTGGGATAATACCACATAAATCATTATGGCTAACATGGGATGACATAGTGAGCCTGAACCCTAATATGTCAAAAACACTTGAATGTGTTCCCATTTTGCCACAGCAGATCAGACAAAAGGGTGCTTTGGGGCATTATGGCAAAAATGGGTCTCTGCATTCAGTGGTTTAGGGAAAATTGAAACTTGCTATGGTAGGGCAATCCTCACACCTCAATGTGTCAGAAGGCCCTGTTCACATAGCAAAACAAAGTCAGGTGAAAAACATTATGAAAATGTATGCTTGGTGGGATAATACCATATTAATCATTAGGGCAAACATAGGATTACACAGTAATCTTTTAATCTTAAGTGTCAAACACACTTAAACCTGTTCCCATTTTGCCACAGCAGATCGGAGGATGGGGATGCTTATGAGTATTATGGCTAAGTTGGGTCAGAGGTACAGGAAAAAGTGAAGCGAACATCCGAAAGCCAAGTAATCCTTAAACCTCAATGTGTCACAAGCACTTGATAACGTTCATCTTGTGGTGAATGTAAAAAGTGTGGCTAAGGTGGCTCTTAGCATGCCACAGTTGATCAGACGAAAGGGAGTTTGTGGGTNTGATCACAAATCAAAACAGAGTCAGGTGAAAAACATTATGAAAATGGATTCTTGGTGGGATAATACCACATAAATCATTATGGCTAACATGGGATGACATAGTGATCCTGAACCCTAATATGTCAAAAACACTTAAATGTGTTCCCATTTTGCCACAGCAGACCAGACTAAAGGGTGCTTTGGGGCATTATGGCAAAAATGGGTCTCTGCATTCAGTGGTTTAGGGAAAATTGAAACTAACATGCTATGGTAGGGCAATCCTCACACCTCAATGTGTCAGAAGGCCCTGTTCACATAGCAAAACAGAGTCAGGTGAAAAACATTATGAAAACGGATGCTTGGTGGGATAATACCACATTAATCATTAGGGCAAACATTGGATTACACACTAATCTTTTAACCTAAAGTGTCAAATACACTTAAACCTGTTCCCATTTTGCCACAACAGATCAGAGGATGGGGGTGCTTATGGGTATTATTGCTTAGATGGGTCAGAGGTACAGGAAAAAGTGAAGCGAACATGCGATAGCAGAGTAATCCTTAAACCTCAATGTGTCACAAGAACTTGATACCGTTCATCTTGTGGTGAATGTAAAAAGTGTGGCTAAGGTGGCTCTTAGCATGCCACAGTTGATCAGACGAAAGGGAGTTTGTGGGTATTATGGTCCAGTCACTAAAATCACAGTAACAGGAAATATAGTAGCAAACATGCTATGGCAAAAATAATCCTAAACCCAAATGAGTCAGAAAGACTAGACACTGTTCACCCACAGTCAAGTAAAAGACACCATGACAATATATATTGCATGGAGACTCTGTTGGAAAGCACTGCAGGGAGCATTAGGGCTATGGTAAAGTAATACTAAACCCCAATGTGTCAAAAAGGCATGATCTCGTTTACATTGCCATGTGACAACCCTGGAAAAGTAGTCCTCAACCCGAATCTGCCAAAACTGTTAACCTTGTGCACATAGATTTATATGTCAGGTGCACATAGACTTATATGTCAGGTGCACATAGACTTATATGCCAGGTGCACAATATACTTGTAGTCATTGTGGCCAATGGAAGTCGCTGTGCTCTTCGCTCAAGCACTATCTATATGGGAAGCAAAGAGTCCTTCAAAAGCAATCCAAAACCCCAATGCGTCAAAAACGTTTAACCCTGTTCATATAACCATTGTACTTTAGGTGAGGACATTATCTATTTAATCATTGTCATTGGGGTTTAAGTTGGTCTCTATGCTCTGTAGTCCAACATTATAGGAAGCAAACAGCCCTTCTAAAGCACTCCCAACCCAATGTGTCACAAACATTTAACTCTGTTCACACAACTATCATATGTCAGATGAGGCTGATAGTCAATGTCATTCAAGTTTGTCTGTGTTCTCCCAGTCCTGCAATGTCTGATGACTCCCTCAATTTTCCAAGGCATTCTCTGTTGCCTACTGATAAGTTCAGTTGTTTGCTAATACTCATGATTATGAGCGATAAAGCTCTTGAAAAACGGTCTCTAAAGCACCAAAACAGATGAAAATATGCTCACTTCGCTTGCCAACATGAAACAAAATCCAAAGGAGCCCCTATGAATAAAACAGCGATCATCACATTGCTTTGTGATATTATCCAAGCAATCTTCTGAAGACTTCATCTATGAGTACTGAGCTTTTAAGACAAACATCTGCGACCTGTTAGATGTGTATTCTCCCGTAATTATTGGCTAAATACGAGGACCTAGCACAGAATATTGAAAATCAATGAATAAGCAGATGTCTATAGATGTCTAAATGACATTTAATAAGTTCGAGCATGATTCATTTTCACACACTAAACCTAATGATAGACTCACCATAAATCAGTATTATGGGATCGGTTAACCTACCTTATGCAAAGGTCACATATATAGCCTCCGTAACTGCTTTAAAAAATAAAAAAAAAATAAAAAACACCCCTAACATACCCCGACCCTTAAAAAACATCAAATGTGTAATTGGCATCTGCATAGCACATAGGTAAGAGACCCAATCATATGTTGAGGATATCATTATTAGATTGGCTCAACTCTGCTATATCAATACGTTACGAGCTGTTTTGTCCATCTCTGCTGCCAAAACAGTATTTCCTGGGCTGATGCAGTTATTTTTGTAAATGGTTAAACCATCAGAGAGTCGTTCACACAAACTGTTCTGCAAAAACAGTCTTCAGCATGAGCAGGGCTGACAAACCTGTTTTTACATGACAAAAAAACATATTTGAGCTTTTTTCGCACAAACTAGCAATCGCAAATGGCTTTAAAATTTATTGAGCTGGTTCATTTATCTTTATCACTAGTTTTGATGCAACCTATCTCTTGCTAAAAACACTTCACTAGTTTTTAGAATTTGTTATACATTTATCTTAGTAAGATGTGAACGCTCTAACAACCCTGACCTTGAGGTTGGCTTTGAACTTTAATTTATATCAAAGCCTCAATCCAACACATTACTTTCCTAAAGCATTCTTTTCGGTGTCTTTCTGTAGAGCATACATAATTATCTTCATAAGATATGAAACTGTTAAAGACTTTTTCACACAAACTGAGCACAGAAAGGGTTTACAGTGTTGATACAATTATCTTTATAAGATGTGAAAGAATTAAAAGCCACCTGCAAACATTGAAGAGTTACTGAAACAGATATATTTGTACAGCGTGAAGCCATGATGAACCCCGATGTCTATGGAAAACTTACATTTGAAAGGTGTGAAACCACTAGAGCATTGTTCACACAAACTGACAAATAAAAGTTTTCAGAAACTGCTGAGCTGAAGCAGCTATCCTTGTAAGATGTTCGATTTCCTTTCTTAATTTTAAGGGGAACCAAACCCTGGAGTTATAGTGCTCTCATTGAATGAAGAAAAATCAGATGAACAATTTGTGAAAATTTGAGCTATGTTATGAAGCAAAAGTTATGAATTTTCAAAGTCACAGAGATTTGACGATCACTGCCGCTCATGGGGATCCATGCACTCGGCAACACCGACTGAATATGTGACGTCATGTCGGACAACTCCTCATTCACTTTGTACATAGGATTTTAAAAAAAATGGATTAATATAAAATTTAGAGTAAGGCTGCAACTTCATTCTTCTCAAGATACATGCAGAATCAATACAGAAATGCTATACCCCAACCAAAATATTGGCATTTTGTTGACTTTTCTGAAAAAAGGCGAAAATGTAATATTTTGTATATAGAGTGAATGAGGAGTTGTCCGACATGACGTCACAGATTCCGTCGAATTTGCCGATCGCACGGATCCCCATGAGCGGTAGGGATCATCATATCTCTGTGACTTTGAAAATTAATAACTTTTGAACGGGTTGTCCAATTTTGCTCAAATTTTCACAGTTTGTTCATCTGATTTTTCTTCGTTCGATGACAGCACGATAATTTCAGGGGTTGGTTTCCCTTTAATGAAAAACACTAGTTAGTAAAACCTGCTACATAATATATACTGGCGATTATTGATGTAATGTTGAATTGCAGGAAGAGATAACTTTCACATCATATCTTTAAAAATGCTGATGGAACAGATTTTGTTATCAGCTTTTATCACTCTTTTTGATTTGCCAAACTTGAATTTGCAAATCAAAGCAAGTGTGAACACAAAGCACATTCCCCAGCCAATCTATTTCTCCTGAAGGCATGTTCACATTTAATACCAGCAAGCACATTGAACCAATGAACTAGTTTCAATGTAAAACGATACAGCACTTCTCTTCCAATCACCCTGCTTCTATCTACCTTTAGACACTTTTTCAAAATCCCTGTCTACATAAAACAATAATCTCCACTTATTCCCAGCATCACTTCTACACCGATTCGCCTCTCCGATCTCCCGACAGCGACAACCATCTTTAAAACCTATTCGCTCACATTTCAGAAGCGGCCCCACACACTTATAAATACATTATCATATCGAGTTACCATGCATTTAGCAGACACGTGTGAAGCAGCCACTACTGGCACGGCATGGTATTTACCGGGATGCACTCTTCGAGGGGGATGCCTGACAACAACAACATATGTGGCTTGGCATTTCAAAATGAGCGACAACACGGTGAGAAGCAAACAGAGGTAAATCAACTGTGGTCTTTATGGGGTGTAATTGTCTGAAATATGTTTGTTTTTGTTGTTTTATTGTTTGCTTGGATGAATGTTTGCTTGTATTCATGTTTTTTTTAGAGGGGTCAATTTCCTGTTCTGATAATACAACGATCAATAGCATCAGAATTGTAAATTATCTTGTTTTAACTTGAACAAGAATAGCTAAGAGCAAGCATGCTTATGATTTACATGAAGAAGAAATACGTATGAAGACAGGTTTATTTCAATTATGGATTTCTTACTTTAAACGCTTATTTTCAAGCATCTGAAATTAAGCCATGAAATTCTCCCTTTAATGAATCATGTATTAATCAAAATAAAATATCAGAATCTTATGTACATTACCAACATTTCTTAAATCATACTTTCCACATTTGTCGCTCAATTTGGAATACCAAGCCAAGTATCGAGAACATAGCCCAGCCTCGTCAGGTCTAGGGAATACCTGAAAATCATTTAACCTTTGCGGAAGCCATCGTGTAAAGTGATACCTTAAGCCTGATCTCCCTACGACTGTCCGTTAACTTGAATCCAGGGTTGGAAGTCTTTGGCCGCCCTGATTTCCATCTTCTCACAAAGAGGTGGCAATCAAACTGATCGTCAAAGAGATTTGTCGCTAGTTATGTGGGTCTTTGGAAGGCAGTGACAGAATCAAGGTGTTGGGAGTCATATAAATACAGATGAAGACTGCACATCAGATTTAACAGGAAATTGTTATGATCTTTAAAACAAGGAAACAATAAAAAGAAGGAAAAAAAAGAAAGAATAGGATTTGCCCCTTAAATATGACTCAATCTTCAATAATATTACCTGAAAAATATATCAAAGAATGGCTGAGTAAAAAGTCTTTGCTGTAATGCTAAATGTTTACAAAATTAGTTTAGCTTTTTGGCATTTGAATTCTAATTCTGATTTCTGATCTGACACATGCTCTGTAATAATTGACATCTTTGTACCTGTATTGAGGAGGGGTAATGCACTGACTAATTTCCAATTTTGAACCAAAGAAAATTGACAACATCTCCTACAAAATTGGGACGGTTGAAAAGCGGAAGAACACGAGTAGGAACATCAAGAGGTACACATGAGGACTCATTGGGGACCGGGGCAGGCTCCATACCCCCACACCTGCACGACACCTGGCCTCTCAGAATGGCTAGACATTATTGGTGAGAGGTCTGTAACTGGGATTTGTAACAAACTACTGTGTCATAAGGATTAGAGGGTGGATGATAAAACACCTTTGTGATCCCCAAAGTGTCATATCTGGGGCTGCAACATATTCTGATTGTATTTGAGGGTTTTCTTCCAGCATTAAGAATAAAAAAGGCTACTAACATTTCTGCTTGGATAATACAGACAAGTTAACTTGTAAAATGACAGACAGAAAATGTGAGCATGTTAAAACTATCACTAGAATCATCAAAACAATATAAAATTGAGAGTATAGAATGATGAAAATCCCTGTTTTCATTTCAAAATCTGAATAATCTTCAAAATGGACAAAACAAGGGATTTGTATTTACGAAATAAATTATGACTTGTATAAAGCCAACAACAAGTGATGTTCGTGAAGTTAAAAAGACAAAAGAAATAATTATCTTACATCATTCTGAAGGGTTAACAGTACCTCACAAATTGGAAAGAATATGACAGTCCCTTTGTCTTTAAGAATACTGTTCTTTTTGGACTTTTGACTCTGCCTTCATACCATCAAGACCTTTCTCTACAGAGTTCAAATCTAATCATCCTTTCTGGGCTACCATAGGTCACGAGATGGAAAATTGTTGCTGGCATTTCCAATCTTAAACCATGATTGGGGGCAAGCGAGGGCTATACCTCATACTTCGTTGTTAACAGCCACATTCAACACCATCAACATGACTTTTGGAGTAATCTACGGGACAGGCTTAAACCTCCTGACATTTCGAAGGTCTTTGCGAAGTAAATCAAATCACCAACGTGTACTTCTGACATATCCCAAATTTATCATGTGATATTTCTGGAGCCCCAACGAAGGAAACGTCCAATATCCACAGCCGTTTGCAACAAATTGGCGCAAATCACAGTGTTGTAAATTAAGGTAAATCGACAACATAGGAGTGAAGTACAAATGCCAAATGCACTGGTGGGTGACATATATTGCTCTGGTGCAAGAAGAGCTTAAACTGGGTATTGGGATTAAAATATTTGTTGTAATCTGTCCTCTATTATGCCACAAAAAAGAGTGCATATATCTAGGAAGGCAAACTTTGCCAACAAAATACTGTACAAGCTGAAATTTTCATTGGGGTTTTATTTCCGTGAATTTTGCCAACCATGAATTTGCTAGAATTGTAAATCATTAGAATACCAATAATTATTGTGTACAATAATCTTGAAAAACATGAAAATGATGAAGTCACTAAATGTGCAAAAGGCCTGAAGTTCAATGGTTTTGGTAAGAATAATAGTTTAAAAAAAGGCTTTTACAGTAATAAGCCTTAGATATTTTCAAGCAGTGGACAAGTTGCTAATTTGGTTTATCGGCAAACGGAATGGCAATAAGTATAAAATGAATCCCTAATTGCCATCATATATCTTTATTTGGAACTACTTAAAGTGATATTTAGATGCTCATTACAAGATCTATTTCTATCTCAGCAACTCTTTATTCATTTCAAAGGTCCATTATTTGTGCAAGGAAATTGCCTTCCACGTTTTCCAATTTGCACATGTAAAATTAGATGTTTTCAAATACATGAGTGAAGGACTAGAGAGGATGTTTCCACAGCCCGACGATGACGAGTTTGTATCAATTTGTATGGACCATGGTGTGTGATGTTTAACATGTACCATGCCGGGTAACGATGTCTTGCACAACTAACCAGAGTTCTGCGATCAATAAATGCAGGCAGTCGGAGCACTACACACAGAAATGACCAGCTGGGGAGACACAACAGACAGCAAGCTCTGCCGAAAAAGCAGGGGGAGTGGGGCTTAATGTGCTAAATGTTAGGCCGTAAATGGATTATGATCGGCGAAGAGGAAAGCAAAGGGTTTACAGAAGTAATCACGGATAGAGTGGTTGGAAATTACCCGTCCTGGGATTCCGACGGCAAATAAAGCAAGGCTTTTAAGGTCGCATCAGACCAACAATCACTCACATTCCAAAGGATGCATGAGCTGAGTATTTCATAAATTTAATAAAGGATTGACCTCTAGTATTTAAACATTGACAAGATTAGAGGGAAATTAATAAGATATTTCCTATTTATGAGTTTGACTTTCATGCATGCACCTCTCATCATGCATGATTATTCAATGGATAACCTCATCAAACTATTCACATTTTGCAACTCTCTGACTGGCTAATGAATTAATTCAAAAATTAAATATGTCAATACCAAAGCAAGGATTAGATAAGTGAAATGAAAGAGTGCATTCTTCATTTTAAAATATCAAAATCTATGTAAAATGATGAACAGAAATTAGGCAATAGATACATCTTTTTTTTCCTTTGCAAGAGGTAGGGATTTATTGTAGAACTAAAACAGGATAAAAAAATCACTGTAACAAAGAAAACGAAATATGATGTTGTTGTTGTTGAAGTTTAGGGGCGTTTATCAATCCTACTGGATTATCTACGCCAAAAGGTGAGCCAAATTAAACAATTGTATTAAGCATTAAATCATTCTTGTATTTGAGCATTCTATAAAATCTTAAATTTTTCTTCAAAGATACATCTGAACAACTAGTCTTGAAAACTACATTCACATCTAATGCAGATAAACCATATTCGCAGGTTGCAACACAACATTTGATGACCAGATATACATGTTCTGTACTTTCTGTTTAAAAAAAATGATAAGATGGTGGAATTTGAATGCTCCTTATAAATGCTAATATGTATGTACAGTGTAGAGTACTCTCCTATTCCCTTTCTCATATATGCAGAATCCTGTAGTTTTAGGGTATATGCAACCTTTCTCTCTTATATTCCCCTGACCTAATAACCACTCGGCGGACAGCTGCCACTAACACCGTACGACACGCTGGCCCCCGAGGGCAGCAGACATTACGACAGGAGAGTGGGCGGACCACGTGTTAGCCGAGCCGCCACCCATTGCAAGCGAGAGGGTACGAGGAAAGGAGGCCTGTTCCTTAATCTAATAGCCCTTTTTTCCCTGTCCATGCGGAAAAGGTTACGCAAACATACAAGGCTTTGGTGATGTGTACACAGCATTTGCCTAAATCTCATCAAGGTAATAATAATTGTTTAGAATTGAATGTAAATTGTTCGTTCCAAGCTGCCTCTATGATGGATGTATCGCATTGGGTATGGATTAGTTCGGTAATACAGATTTATGTTTCCAATGTACGACCCTTGGTATAGCCTCATAATTGGGATATATTTAGAGTTCTTGGTTAAGAAATACCATTTATCATTTCTGCTAATTTTTGAAAACATGTCGTATATTGTGAAACAGGAAAACAAGTCAGTTGGGATATTTTTCTCTGAAACCTGCAAGTTTATTATATATCATAAGTGTATCTTTCTAAATGAGAACAGCAATATCGAAATATTTATATCAACAATTGTTAATAATAATATTAACAGAAAAGTTTTGTAATTTTAGAAATTATCAATTGAGTCAGATACCAATAGCAAACAAACTGATAACTCTAGCTCACAATGCATCAAGTAAACCATAACAGGAGCTCACAGATTATACTTTGCTTTGATAGTGACAAACCTTTATATGTAGATCAATAATGCATGTCCATTAGGTTTAATGTCTCTCATTAGACACATAAAAAATGCTTTTCTTTACATCCCTAATATACAGTGAATGCTATGGTTATGTTAGTACAAGGATATTCGGGTTACACAACGTCCCTTGGATCTTGCGATCTAGACCTCATCTATCTTAATGTGTCTCTACAGACAAAACAGCTTGTTGGGGAAAAATACTTTCAATATTCTGATCAAGTCAAAGAAATTGATTCGGTCACCCTTGCTAAACAGGCCTGAAATTTCTGACAAACAATTTAATGCTAACATTACCACCTCTAAAATAAAAATGTTGCTCAACAGTAGTTCACAGAAGAAAACAAAATCCATGAAGGTGCAGTGATGGGGAGAGAGTGTAGGAAAACATCTTTTTTTTCAACAAGGATTCCTTTGTAACATATGGATTACAAAAAAAATTGAGATCTACTGGGCAAGTCAGAATTGCTTTAAACCTGCCACATAGAAAATAATTGTGCCATGACACTGTCACCCATGTCTGGTAAAGGAACCTCAATTTTAGATTATCCTGTTAGAAAATTGTGCAAGGACTTGATTTTAAATTTGCAACCTGCCAGTGAGAAGATGCCTGAACCACAACACTATCATCCACAACTCACAAATCAGCCTTAATGAAAGATTGACTCATTAAACTGCTCTACTTGAATGTTTTGAGCATATCTCCCCAACTTCATTTACTGAACTCAAATCAAAGTTTGAATCTGTAACCTATGATCATTGAACATTCCTACTCCATAGGACGTTCATATTCATGTCATAAATCAACCTCAATTCAAGATTGACTCCTTAAAACTGCTCTAATTTGAATATTCTGCTATGTATTCCGAATTTGGCTTCATTTGCTGTACTAAAAAATAAGGTTTGAACCTGTAATCTGCAAATAAACAGATGCCAATACACCACAGCACCATCATCCACATCCCATATATCAATCTAAATTCAAGATTTGAATGGCCTGCATGTAGTTGACTTAATTTGCTGTTCTAACAAATGAAATTTGAACCTGTGATGTGCAAGTATAAAATAAAGTAGAAGCCTATACACCACCGCACCATCATTCACATCCCATATATCAACCTAAATCCAACATTGACTCATTAAACTGCTCTATTTGAATGTTCTGCACGTGTATGTGACTTCATTTACCTGACCACATGCTTTCAAAGTACTCCAACCTTTGCACAGCAGAACATGACAACCTGCCTTGCAGCTCCGTGAAAACCAACAATCGTACCCTCGGCACGAACATGAGCAAGCCAGTACATCTAACAAGAGCTTCTCATCCTAATCATTCTTTTTAATAAGGGAACTGTTTTTGTCCTTTCACAAAACTCACATAAAAATGATATCTGATGCAGACACTTAAATCACACTGTATTCTTGCTGTGCTTAAGGTACTGTGGAAACTCGATTTGACAATGTGCTTGTGACCAAATATACCTTGTTATAGCAGTAATCTCTTTATAGCAGATTTTTAAAAAAACAATAAGTTATAATGAGCTGGGACTAGAATTTTCATCTCTTTATGTCAGGAATTTCATTACATCAGAACTCTTTATACCGAGTTTCCACTGTAATTAAGAAAACCCTATCAC
>BQKZ01001718.1:110261-123469 GCA_036244855.1 Temnopleurus reevesii
CCCTACTCCTAGTCAAACACAAGAAACCAATAAAAAAGTGATCAAGAATCAACTTATAGTAATGAATTTATTACCAAGCTAGATTAAAGATTACGATGCTGTTATCAAAACTACTGACCGTGCACAGGAATTGATAAAGGAATTAGTCATCTAAGTTAGATGTGGAAACACTGAGTCATGGTCAAATTTAAGTTAGGCCACTTGATAATAAGGCAGATACCTCTATCATAAACGTATTATTTCTTTTTCCTCTTTGTTCTTTTTCAATTCCCTTTTTCCTCCTTTCAATCACCCTTCTCCTACTTCATAGAAAGGGGTTAGAAAGATGGTTATACAATACTGCATTAAGGTATACGTGGCCATTTCACCAACTAAGTTTGGAGTATTAATAGTACTTATTGAATTGAACGTTGATGTGCTGGGGTATTCCTGTGGTTGTTTTTATGTTCTTTTTTTTTTTCAAATAATCATTCAGAACATTGTCTGAGCTGCCTAAGATCTGCCACATTTATAGAACCTAAATTAAGAGACAACTGCAGACAGGTTTGGTGCATATTTTATACACAAAGAAAAAACGGCAGACATTTTACAGACAAAGTACAAGGATTCGTCAGACAATGAAGATGAACAAATATACTTGACTCAAAGGGGATTGGCTTCATATATCTATAGTACTTATTGATTGAACGGTGATGTGCTAAAGTATTTGTGTCGTTGTTTTTATGTGGTGGTTCTTTTTACAATTAAGGCCCCAGCACACCAAACACGGCACGGCGTAACGGCACGGATTTTACGCGCTGCTTGTTATTGGCCAGCGCGCTCCTCCGCGCAAAGGATGTTTAACAATTGGCCAATCACAGGGGAGACATCGCGTAAATACCGTGCCGTGATGCCGTGCCATGTTTGGTGTGCGCGGGCCTTTAATCATTTAAAACATTGTCTGAGCTGCCTAAGATATTCCACAAATGGAGAACATAGATTAAGAGACAACTGCAGACAGGTTTGCTGCATATTTTAAATGCACAAACGACAGACATTTTACAGACAAAGTAAAAGGATGCATCAGACAATAAAGATGAACATGGAAACGTGACTCAAAGGGGATTGGCTTGATATATTACTAGTGCTCATTGAATTGAATGGTGATGTGCTGGAGTATTCTTGTGGTTGTTTTCATTTTTTTGTTTTTTTGTTTTTTTTTACAAATAATCATTCAGAACATTGTCTGAGCTGCCTAGGATCTGCCAAATTTGTAATACAAAGATTAAGAGGCAACTGCAGACAGGTTTGCTGCATATTTTAAATGCACAAACGGCAGACATTTTACAGACAAAGTACAAGGATGCGTCAGACAATGAAGATGAACAAGTATACGTGACTCGAGGGGGATTGGCTTCATCACCAGCTGCACATGTGCACTCCACCTAGTCTATAAGCACATACCTTACTTACATTGTATGTATTTCTATTTAGTACTGGGTTCTAATGGGTGTAACTGTATCTGAGTGGGAGGACAAGCATCGACACCAACCTGCCAGGAGCTGCAAATAACTCTGTACACAATACCTCACCAGACATGAATAAATGAGAATGACAAATGTTTCTGATAAAACCAAAGTTTATTTCAACCGTAGCTGAAATTAATTCTGTATATTTAGATTATGTGCTTGGCAGCAGCTAGGCTGTATCCTTCTATCTCTATACACTATCCCTCTCTTGCTGAATGCCAAACCGGGTTGGTGTTTCACCAAGATAAGACTTTAAGAACGACTTTAAGATCGACTGGTATCCCTTCTTGTGCGCAACAACTCATAATAGTACGCGCAAGAAGTGATACCAGTCGATCTTAAAGCCGTGGGTAATTTTAAGAAAGTTTTCGTGAAACACCTCCCAGGACGCAGCAATTCCCACCTTTTAACGTGGCCGATTATCGAATCTCTGACCTCTCCCGAGTGAGGTGAGGGCTCTCCTGATTGAGCCAACACTCAATTTCTTAAGTTTAAGCTAGTAGAAATTCATTAAAAAACATTAAGGCTGTCTTTGGTGCCACCTGCAGGAAGTGACCAACTGTCCACAGTGGCCACCTATAATCTTGAACTTTGCTATGGAAGTCGCTGTGACATAATGGCCACTTTTTGTGTTCCTTTTTTTTCCGCCTCTAGATGTACTCCCAATACCTTCCTCGCGAATTTACGGTGGAAGATAGTTAAGCAAACTAATATCACAAGACATTTCACCGCATGACAGGTAAACCAAATTAGAAATCTGAAATCAGGGTCTGAAGAGAAAAAACGACCCACTGAGAAAAGGCAAGAAGGAAGGGACATATGAATAAGACAAGCCTGGACGGTGTTTCACCAAATCGTTCTTTAAGTTATGCATGACTTTACATTCAACTGCTATCAATTATTGTGCTGAATGCACGCACCATTATGAATTACTATGCACAAGAAATGATACCAGTCGTGCGTAAATTCTTTCTTTAAATTTTTCTTATCTTGGTGAAACACCTCCCGGGTTCGTCACTGTCCACATTTGAGTCTGTGTTTGCAGACTACTCCCTACACTATTGGGATACCTAGACACAGTAATGTTGAGTGATGTTGGAAAGAAACTATAGAGGGCAGGAGACAATTTGGATATGACAGCACGTATACACCAATGATATCGTGTTTCAGGTGAACAGGGGCGGTATGATTAATTGAAAATGGAAGATGTTTGTCATCTGAAGTTGAGAAATCTGCTATCGATAGCTGTTCTAAGATGCAACAAGACATTAAAAATGAGAGAGAGAGAGAGAGAGGGGGAAGGGAGGGGAGTGAAATCTCTGAATCCGTTGACAATTATATTATGGATACAGTACAAATAAATATTCGTCCGATCAGCTCGGATGCATTAAAGTAAATGGCTAGAAGATGGTAAACAAATGATAAAAATCTTATTAACAAAATATTCAAATTACATACACACATAACAAAACATATCAAGTGATGTTTTTGGTGTTACCCCAAAAATCACCTTTCATTAAAAAATGAATCTCGCACATGAGATTATACAAAACAAATAAATATCATTCACAGTGACTCACCATATAGAATATCATGAAAAATATTTTCTTTACATCAAAATGAATATTGAACATTTTAACTCCAAGTTTGATCAGGAAATAGAAGAAGTGGATTGAACTGAAAGATATTCACCTCATTTATCATAATGTGCCATTACCATAACAATGAAGTTTCCGAAACATTTGAAAATTTTATAGCAACATTTGCACATATTTTTTGTGCCAAGTTGTATGAGGATTGCGGCAGGATTTAAGTGGAGAAGGAGATTAGGCATATTCTCAACTGCTAGATCCTAAATGCTATCCATATCGCAAATGGTACATATAATCAAAACAATAAAAATTTTCTTGGTGCTTCAAAATAGCTAAAATTGAAAATATCAGTCCATGAGACATATAATGCATATAATTTAAAAAGTCTGAACAGTGAAAATTTTTAATCATATTTATTTTTTTCTCCTACCAGTATAAATGATACTCAAAGAAAGTTAGAGATCACTTTGCAATTGTATCACTTCACTATAGGCTCATTTTTCAGGATATGAAGGGGAGTGAGAGACATTGTACAACATCTTGAAATCATAGTTTAATTTGGGATATTTTCAGAAATATGAAACTTCATATAAAAAAATTATATATAGATTTGATAGTACAATACAACATCTTGAAATCATAGTTTAATTTGGAATATTTTCAAAAATATGAAACTTCATATAAAAATGTATATATAGATTTGGTAGTGATCCCTGATATTTTCGGTGGTGTATAATTGGATAGGCTAGATAGGAAAGCCAGATCAAATTCTGAAAAAAAAATGATATTAGGCAATATCTTTCAATGACAAACACACACATAATCACACATACAGACATAAATATATAGACACGAAAAACAAAATATGAACAATAAAAATGTTTGAACTTACCAGACAGAAGCATGGGATCCCTTTCTACCCCCTTCTTAATCGAATCTGATTCACCAGTCAACGAACTCTCGTCCAGCTTGAGGTCGTTGCTTTGGATGATGACCCCATCAGCAGGCAAGAGGTCACCTAGAATTTAAAAAATTAAAATATTCAATATAAGCGCAAGGCCACTGAAGGCTAGGCCATAAAGGCTATCAGGACTTACGCCTACCGGTGGCCCAGGCGTCATTGGCCACTAAGAATCCTACCGGGCTATCAGAACATTTAGAAAACGCAATATCAGGTGGCCCGGCTGACAACTGAGAAACCATCACACATATGATTGCGATGAATTTTCAACACAGAGTTTTGGCCACCTGAAAACATTTAAGCTCAGGTTACCCGGCTGGCAACCAGAAAAAAAAGTAATGGACAAGCCCCTAATGACTGACCAAAATGCAATCTTCATGAATTTAGACATTTCTGGTTACATTTTCATCTTTCACATTTTTGCTATAATGTAAAAATATTTCTTATACATGTCGAAAGGTGGCCTTGTCATATAGACAATGTAAATTAAGTCACAAATTTCTTTTTAATAAACAATTCTTTTGACGGTTCTAATTTCTTTATATTTCTTCTATTGTTTGTTAAAATCATAGTTCTGGGACTACATTTAAGTCCACTGCATACATTATTTTGTCACCCAATCACTACATACTGAAGGTGAAAAAAAGACATCTTACCATATTTAATTAGACATACATCTCCTACAACTATATCTTGGACTACTGTTTGTGCAACATCCCCGGCGCGGATCACGGCTATCGTGTGCTCCGACTCCAGTTTGTTCTGCAAGCCTCGGAACTGCCGCTCCTTGGACCAGTCGTTGAATGCCGTTACCAAGACGACAATAAGTACGGCAGCCAAGATGGCTACTCCTTCTATCCAACTGGCCGTCGACTCGCCTCCTTCAGCTGCAGAGGGAGATAGATTATAATGAAATGCATTGGTTTACTGATTAACAATAATAGTAATAATAATAATAATTATAATAATAGTGATAATAGATGCAATTTATTTAGCGCACGTATCCACTCTCCTGA
Source organism: Temnopleurus reevesii (assembly GCA_036244855.1). Lineage (NCBI taxonomy): Eukaryota > Metazoa > Echinodermata > Echinoidea > Temnopleuroida > Temnopleuridae > Temnopleurus > Temnopleurus reevesii. Next base: position 115,339 of record BQKZ01001718.1, read on the forward strand.
GGCGCTTTGCCATATCATTACTCTGGCTTTAGTCCGGCAGCCACAAGTGCACTTGGCATTTCAAGGAATAAATATTCCTACCAGGTACCCATTCACCTCACCTCGGTTGAGTGCTGCACAAGGTGGATGAATTTCTTTGTCGAAGTAAATTAACGCCATGGGTGGGATTCGAACCTACAACCCTCTGGTTGAAAGGCAAGAGTAATGACCACTACACCACCGCGCCTCCATTGATTATCCTGACTATTGTAATAAGATCGACCATGACATTTAGGCACTTGTTAATAAAGGCTATTTAGGAAGGGCATCTATTCTCAACATATAATTCCCAAATGGGTCAGGACATAGCAATGCTTGATATGGTCTTTCAAACCAAATGCATGGCCAAATGCATCTAATCCAGTAAATTGACAGTCATGATCATGATAATAAAATAGACCATGACATTCATACAGTTCTCTTAATGGAATACTTGGGGTATGGCATCCTAGAGAAAACGATACAATACAGAAATTGCTTTCATGGGACATCTTGGTCAGCCATTTTGGAAGGCAATATGAATGAAAATCTGCTCTTTAAACCATGAAGACATTGTATTGTCATGGCTTGGTGCATGATCAATGAATGGCATGACTGGAAATGCTCTATTAACTAGGAGAAATGAATTTTGGAATTTGTTTGATATTCCTTTCCAATACATTCATGGTTTCCACATGAAATCGATCACATATAATGTAATATTTTGGACACAAAAATGTTAAAAACTATGGCCCTGTGTATTCAGTAAAATTCAGACAATTGTGAAATCAGTTCATGAGATTAAATCCATGGTGTATACAGGGATGATATGTCGACATATATCTTATTTTCATCCTCACAGGGATGAGCGGATAGGCACGTATAGCTTTTGAGAAGCCATCCTGCACAAGCACTGTGCACAGACGGGACAAATGATTTACAACAAAGTAAACAACTCCCTTCAAACATTCACAATTAGCTAGATACACATAAAAGAAATTTCCTTCCCTATAGCTCAGCTGGGAAATATCCAACACACGACACATGCTGAAGAAGGAAGGTACTGTCTTTTGTGGTCATAAAGCTATTGTGAAGGTTTGAACAAAGTTGTTTAATTTGTCCAAAATTCTTAACCCTATGGCTCATAATGAGTGGGCTAGAGATGTATACAACTCCCAAGCATCCAACACTCTCACTGCATACCTACCGGCCAGCATGGGATCATGTTATAACTGAATCATCCCTAACCTTCCAATTGCTTACACGTAAGACTCTTTGCGGGACTATAGGAGGAGATTGGGGTTGTAACGCATAACACGTGCCCACATGTTTTGTATTACATCCTGAACATCGGGAGTTTCAGTCTATGGTACTGGTACAAGATGGAAGGCATAGAATTATGTGTAGATGATCTCTAAATCTGACAGGCTATTGGCGTGTGAAATGAATATGACTACTGGTCCAACTGTTACCTTTGAATTAAATTGAACCTTTGCCTATCTTCAAGATAATTCATGGGATAAAGGCCTTACAGATAGAACCAAATCAACATACCAACGTTTTTGTAGGATTAAACCAAGAATTCCCAATGCACAACAAAGGCCTACACAATAAACCAGTCACGGAACTGAAGTCAAATATACGAGATCAGTACACATATCAGTATTCGTGGAACTACATTAATAATTTCTATTGCATAATCTACACAACTGGTTAAAGGTTTGAGCTTTGCCTCTACCAAAAAGCTATTAAAAAACATTGTGTTGGTCTACAAGAAAGACAGTTATTGGGGCTAACATCACAGATTGAGAACCCACCTGCTTGGGCGACCGAACCCAGTAGCTCTTTATGCATGACCTGCGTATTCAGAGCTCGCCAATCTTGGGCCGTGGGAGATTTGGACGCGATTGATTGCAATCTGCCGATCAATACGCCAAGAAATCCTAGGCAACCCTCTTGGCAGAACCTCAATAAACTAGTTCATCAATCTTTGGGTTGAGTCTTCTCTTAATCTACCACCTTCGTTCATGTAAACTGATAAGGGTAGATCGCAAATGATGCATCTCAAACGACAGGTCTTGTAAAGCGGTCTTAATTGCCACAATAACTCACTCCTGCCATGTTGAATTATTACACGGTCGTATCCCTATAAGTCTGTCTTCTATTTTTTTTTTTAGAATCAAAGTTGAAAGAAGGGAATTCTTCTATAAAATTTTGCAAATTAATTCATTTGACTGCCCAATTTCTTTAATCTATGCTTTCATAAGAAAAATAAAATGTTTTTAAGAATTTAGCACGTATACAATGAGCTAAGCAGAACAATTCTTTTCTCTATATTCCTTTGAATATTATGTCCAAATGAAATATTTACAGAAAATATCAGGAAACCAACTATGCGTGCACAGATGAAACATAGCTATTTTCAGTTGTGCAATCATTTAGCTGTCATCCCTAATAATTGCATTTGTAAATGTGTGCTTGGGAATAGAGAACATTTAAAATATCCAAAATCATGTAATTTTGATAATGGCATCTTTTTCATTTATGGTACCAAACAAATCCATTTACCTTCATCAAATTATGTCCTCAACAATTTTCAATTCATTTTCCTTTTATTTCTGACACTTGCACAATATCAAAAATAGGAAAACATGATCATAGAACAAATTGAAGATAATTTCTTGTAATTTGATTCACGAAAAAGCACTTAACTTCTCACCCTTTTTTCGCACTCTGTGAAATGCAAATTGCTTCGTGAGCAAGAGTCCTAATATAATGCACTTTGCACCCTATAGTCCTGAGTTGTGTTTCATAAAGCTGGGCGTAGATCTACACACAACTCTACCGAGGACTGGCGACCTTTTCTTAGGTGTGATATGGTGAGTTGTCCAAATGGTTCAGCATACCAGACACTTAAAGTACGAGTTTCTCTTTCTATGAATTCATCGTAAAAGAAATAGTAAATTCCAGTTAAGAGGTACCCTGGGATATGACATATACAGCGCAGGTCAAAATACTTTGCTACCTGTTATCTCTATAAAAGCTCAGAACAATTGATATGGTGTAGCGCTTGCACTACCGTCCTGACTTTTATTGTGATAACAGGTGAGAAAAGAATAGCGAATTGCACTGCAGTATCGTATTTCTCAACTTAACTTCAATCTTTGGTAAGAAGGAGAGCCCGATCATGAGCATGAGAGGCTTGCCCGACATAGCAACAAGTAATGTTTGCAAACTGGATTCTAAGTATTGCAAATCAATTGTAACTAACCTGTTTAAGATATCACATAACTCCGGCCATCGGCAACAAAAGTGCACAAATTTGAATATATTTGTAAACTGGCCTATTGCGAAAAGTAAAATTATTCCTCGCTGTGGTATCATATTTTTAACTTTTACCTTGGCTCTTCGATAAGAAGGAGAGCCGTAGCGAGATGACAGCAGCTATCATGAGCGTGATGAGAGGCATGCCCGACATAGCAACAAGTAATGTACGCAAACTTTATTCCAAATATTGTAGTTCAATTGTAACTAAGAATACCACACGACTACTGTCTTTGGCAAGAAATGTGCACAAATTTGAATATATTAGTAAACCGGGCTATGGTGAAAAATAAAATTATTCCTTGCTGTAGTATGATATTTTTCTACTTACATTCACTCTTTGGTAAGAAGGAGAGACCTAGCGAGATGACAGCAGCGATCATGAGCATGATGAGAGTCGCATCTTGGATAGCCTCCCACATCAGCTGAAGGAATGATTTTGGAGGTTTCGGGGGAATTTGATTCCTGCCGAATAGTTCTGTTCTTCTCGCGATGTCGAACTGGAGGCCATTGATACCTGGAGTGAAGGGAATTAGGGATGAAATTAGAATAAAAAATACAAAATTGTTAAGATCTTCAAATAGTATTAATAATTTGAATATTTGTACACCAAGCAGCTTCAGGAAGCAATTTTTTTAGGGAGGTCATTAATACCTTGATTGAATATGATTTGGCATAAAATGAAAATAATAAATTACAAGACTGACTTTTTTTAAATGTTCTGTTAAGGACAAATGATTTGGCTTACTTCTCAATATCTACCAGCCTTAATACTACTTGCTTGAATAAATATTTATAAATCTCAGTAGATAATGAGATGATATATCTAAAATCACATACACCTGCACCGTACGACCACTAGTACTTAACCCTTTTAAAAAAGAGGAATGGTTATTTTATGAAAGCTTTTCAGATTTGCACACATATAAATCTAAAAGTTTCTATCTAAATATATTGGTCTAAAACTGAGAGTTCTTTCTGGGAAATATAAGCAACAAATATTGTCTCACAGGCCACTCTTAAAAATGCAAAAATATGTAGATTATATTTTTCCCCATGATCGTTTTCCTCCACCTCTCTGTTTAACACAATTTGTATCAATCAAGAGAATGGGCATGTGTCAACACTACCATGTTGTTCAAATATTGGACCAGTATCCCAGGACCCCGAGAGACTAAACATTACCCGTCACACGGAAGCCGGGATATAATTAAAACCCAGTCAATATGCCCGTGCCACCTTCGCCCTTGTCTGATAATTATCGGACGGGGAGCAACAAAACGGAATGCGATACACCTGTCTGATATTAAACAGCCCCGGTATTCATATTCGCACCTGAGACGAGCTGAAAAATGGACACGGCTATCGATTGATTTGCCTATCTACAGGAACGTGCAAACATTTTGTAAACATACTGCGGAGATAAAAATAACTTCCATTATGAAGTAGGACTTGTATCAATGTGTACAAGTATTTCAATATGATCTTGTTGACAATTCTATTTGATCAAATAGAACTAGCATCGTCTTTGCCCTTGAATTATTTCATCAAGAATACATGAAATCATGTCGATAATGAAAGAGATTAAATATTCATGGGGCAATCAAACATATATGTGCCAAAACAGAATGCCATTTACACAAATTAATAATGAATTTGTCTCCAATTCAATGCATAAATGTATGACAAAATGAGTTTTTTTCATACAGAAAAACTGCCAAGGACTCTTAAAATGGGATTGCAAAATGCAAACCTGCCAATCAAAAAATCATACTTTACTTATCCCATCCTCTTCCACTTCAGCGGTCGGTCCTAAAATCAATGTTTGTCTATTCACAGACCATTCTGCATGCAATACCATAGTGCATCACAGCTGCCTTCATGGTTAACCCTCATCATCCAGCAATTACAGCTCGATACAAGAAAACAGCTGGTACGTCGCATTGAATCTCTTTTTGGTCCTGTCTACAAGTACTAGAAAAAGTATATGTTCAGACCTAGTAATGTTTAATCCTCTCAGTACCAGCTACTTTTTGAGAAAATCACAATATGTATTTTCAATGTTTTTTTTTTACTAACCGTATTCAAATAAATAAACTGAACTGAACTGAACTCAATCTGTCAGACAATACCCCTACTGTTTGTATTCATTGGAAAGCTGCACTCTCTAGCTTTCCAATGGTACATAACTCAACAGTAGAGGGCAGTATATAGTGAAACAAGAGCAGATTCATTCTTCTGTTCAATGGTGCCAAAATGCGACTAAGGGAATGAGAGGGTTAATGGTACATGTACATGGATTTTTATGCACCAAATATTGCTGATATTCCCTGATTAAGAAACTACCCGCCTCTCCATTCAGTGTAAAAAGTAAAGATTGCAATTTCATAATGATATATCTGCATATGAATGCATGATCAATTATATTTGATTGCTCTCATACGGTCCATTAGCCAAATTACACCTACTCCATTCACTATCATTCTTTGTATGTAGCGACCCATATGACAGCTATCAGCACCTACCCTCAACCATCACACAGACACACCGGCAGAAATTGTTGATTTAGTACTAAAATGTTCACAAGATTATGGTTAATTTAGATTATGGTTAATTTAGATTAAGGTACAAATATAAAATCTGAGTAGGCTCTTTAATTAGCACTATAATGGGATAAGTTTGTACATCTTTAATTCACACAATTCCTAAGACAGGATTTTTTCTACTTAATAAACAGCTCATGAGGATAAAATGGACTTGACTGTTGCAATGTACATAACTCATGCATATTTCTTTTTGGTGTTATATACATAATTTACCAAAAAAAAATATAAAAAAAAGAATATACCAAAACGACTGGCTCATATGATATGCTGCATTGGAAGCAAAATCTGGAACCCGTAGCATATAAAGCTTTGCAATTGATTTTCAATTAAAATGGCCAATCAAGATATTCGTTTTATCGTGAGCATTTTGTTCAATACATTGGCCAGTAACCAATCAGAGGTACTCTTTCAAATTAGCAATTTATCACAAACCTTCATGCTATGGAGCCCCGTTCATCTACAACATGCGCAAAAAAAAGGGCTGTGCATTGCAAAGAGCCCTAGAAATGGAATTTCCTAGATACATTTTAGGTATATTTAACAAACAAAAAAAATCCAGATTACAGCAAAAAGGGATGCACTCACCGTGTGTGGGTGATGTTTTTAATTTTGAGCATAATCCTAACGTATCTCCATATTTGGCTGAGATTTCGTTGATTGCGTCGCCCTTCCTGAGTTCCATCAACTGTCGCAGCTCCTCCACGGTTACGCCAAAAGCGCCATCGTCCGTTTCGTCGGCCATGTTGGCGTACTCCGTCATTTAGGATGGCCTTCGTCTATACTACCTCACCTGTAATGAGACAAAAGAAAAAGGGTAAATATTTTGGCTGAATTTTTGAGGAACTTCAAAGAAAATTCTGAGAAATTCCAATGACAGGGAAGAAGATACCATGTATGCATTATTCAAGTATACTGTAAATCTTCGAAATAATAGCAAAATTCATTATGAGCAACAACATTCTCATGTAGCACGGAAGACAGTAATGCAGGATCCATTTTATCCAACAAAACTTGAGGATGGAAAAACTGCCATTTAAAGAAATAGCTAGCCAGCTAAGAGCTTTGATGACAAATGAATTTCTGGCACCATTGAATAAAGATGTAAAAAAAAAAATTATGGTAATTTTATTGTATTTCAAATACCAGAACAGTATCAGTTCTGTTCATAGAAAGATATTTGTGTATTTGTTCATGCAATTTCCACAGATAAATACAACATTTTGAAGCTGCATGAATAATCTGTGGTTCCGCAGGCCACCATGGAATTCCAATTTCCATATGTCATTGGCTTGCGGTAGTGTAGAAATGCTATTTCATTCTGTTGAAGGTTATTTATCCTGCCTACTCATTTTAATAAAGTGTAAAGCAAAATATAGAATTTGGGGTTGGCATTCACATCGCACTATTGCAATGAGGCTGAAAATGTACTACTACATCAGCCTTGGCCACCTGCCGCTAACCTTGATTAAAAATCAATGATCTAGAGCTTAGACCGAGTTCATTTCAGAGCCAAAAGGACCTTGCTGTACATCACAATCAATGAATTAACAACCTTTTTGCTCTAATCAGATATCATATTACATTGGGATTGAACCCTGGGAGGAATTTATGTCTCAATGACACCATTCAATCTGCATGAATGTAATTTATTAACAAGTGCATGTCAACGGGGGATGATTCGGGGAGGGGCTGGTTGGAATGGGATTAGTGACACTGATTGATGGCGAAAGTTGAGAGGAATAGGAAGTCTACTTCGAGATGGTGTTAAATATCATTGTTAGAGCAACTAATGGTTTACAGAAACAAATATTAAGATGATTACAGTATACAATCAAACCTGTCTATAGTGGCCACTTAAATTGCTTCCCTCCAGGTGAAAATGCATATCATAGAACCTGTCTATAGAGGCCACTTTTCTACAGTGGCCACTTTTTCTTTCCTCTGTAGACAGGTTTGACTGTACATTAAAAATACACATAGGGGATAACATCTTTATATTTATTTATACTAGTTAGTGATACAAGGTTATGAGTAAGTCAAGTCATAGAATTTGTAAGAGACAAACAAAAACATTTGATGGCACATTTGACAGTGATAAATTTATGTTATAAATGACATGAAGATATTTTAGAATGAGCAATAATATGCCATATCTTGTTCTTTACATTGATTTTAAAAATTTT
>BQKZ01001719.1:0-35670 GCA_036244855.1 Temnopleurus reevesii
CTTTATCAGTCCATATGACGAGAAGTCGAGGAGCCTTCATGATGTTGCTTTTTATTCTAAAAGAGTGTCTAGCTGGACAATTGAGAAGCCTAAGACGAGGATTATTATTCAATCGGTATGTTAACTGTATGAATCACATGGAGGGTTATCCGAACAATAATTGAGAGTGAGGATATTTCAGCGGGTAGCTGAGTCAATTAATAATAATAAAACAAAAACTATATATTGATCAATCAACCTATGAATAAGATTCTAAATCATTATTCTAAAAGCTATGTATTCGTTCGAAATTTCACAAGCTGCAGCTCCCTCATCCTCTATCGGGGGCGTACGGTATAGTGGGACCCCCCCTGAGATTATTATACTGGTTTCATTTACGGGTAAAGAAGTTCAGATTGTTTTCATCTCTGGAAATAATGAACATTAAAGTATCATTGATTTGCTCGTTTTATCATGATCTATATTGTTATGCTTATGATAAGTTCAATTGTATTCATTATTGCTCATTTTATTCATGGTTGTCTTTATGTTTTCAGGGGCCCCAAGGTGGGTCAAATTTTGTTGAATGTGCTACCCTGATGAGATAGTAATGGATAGATGAACACAAAGAACCTCGGTAGCGCTCTTACATGTATCGTATTGCTGCCAATCTCCCAAACATTACTGTTATTTATGACTCGTGTTATATCGACAGAGATATAGATAGAAACATTTTCAGGTTTTCTTGAATCCTATTCAGCCAAGATGAATCAACAATAATGTAAACAATCGGACAAGAAATGTTTTTAAAGCATCAAAGTAAACTAGAATAATGTTACCTTCTCAGACATGGGGCCTGTAACAAAAAAGCTGCAATTAAACTAACGATAAATACTAATCATAAGTCTATGGCAAAATATGTACCACAGAGGTACGATTAATTTTCAATTGATCGTACCTCCTTTATGTTACAGGCCTATGACGTATGCTGCGGTTGTCACTAATTACTCAAAACCTAGTTTACCCATCCTAAATTCATTGATGATCGATACGTCAAATACAAGCCCCCAGGGTTTTCAGGAACCCCCAGCGATCTATAGATTTAAAAGAGTTGAATGGATTAATCTAGGTAGTCTTTCGCGAGTTTTCTGTCATCTTTGTAACGAACCCCTCTTTATGTTTATTATAATGATACCGCTGAATGGGGTTGAGCATATTAGCGAAGCCCCCGAAGTTCTTTTTCTTTCTCTTTTTTAAAGATATTGTACCCCTCTTCGATGTTCATTTCATTCGTATGACATTTGTAGATATATCTTCTTTTGAAATATTGTAACTTAGTTACACCATTATAATGTATGTGCCAAAACGAAAAAGGCACATTATGACAGAGCTCTTCGGCTGCGCCTGATACCAACTGTTGCACTTAAGACTATACAGCTATACGAAATATGGTTTGCTAAATTATTAATCATATTTTATAATGAGCATGACAAATGCCACCAGTAGATGTCTCTTGTGTTCATTTTATCCGTGTGACATTTATAGATATTTTCTTTAAAAATGATATATCTTGGGTGCATCATTATACTTACCAAAGTGAAAAGACCACAAAACGACGGAGGACCTCCGCAGGGCCTGGCACCAACTGTTGCACTAAAGATATTATATACCAAATACGCTTTGCTAACCTATCCATATCTTATTATATTACGAGCATGATAAATGCCATTAATAGATTTCTCTTGTGTTCATTTTATTCGTATGACATTCGTAGATATATTTTCTGTTGAAATGCTTTAACTTAGGTTCATCATTATACGTACCAGAATGAAAAGGCCACAGAATGACAAAGTACCAAAATTGGTCACAGAGATTAAGTTCACTTTCTTTTGTCCTGGCGCCAACTGTTGCACTAAAAAGACTGTTCTACGAAATATAAGCTTTCCAAACTCATATGTATATATATATATCATTCTGTGTGGAATTTAGCTTTTATTCCTTGTATTTTGTTGAAAATGGTAGAAAAGATGATAAAAATGAAAATGGGGCATGCCATCGAAAGATTTTTGAAGTAATTGCTTATTTGATACAGTCATTAATATATTTTGCTTCAGGTGGGATCGAAAGCCCAAACCCTTTGTTACGTCACAATCATCAGATCATTATATACAGTTTATCATAGACTTTGCTGATATATCGTTACATATGAAGCCGGGTAAATTTGAGGTGCATATCAAAGACCTATGAATCTCTCTGTTCTTTCAGAGAGTATTGTCTGATCTATGTGAAATTCATTTGTGTCTGTAGATTCTCTAGATTGTAATTCAACTTACTTACTTCTTACTTCCGAAGTTCTGAAGGAAGGAGTCTCTTGCTTCTGGCAGTCAGGCCTCCAGTTCAAATCTCAGTGTTGTGTCGTCAAATTGTGATCTTCTTATCCCATTTGGCTCTATCGTGGTGGAGGTGTCGTGGTCTAGTGGTTAGGTTCTTGGACTTCAATCAATGCGTCCTAGGTTCGATTCCCGTCTGAACTAATTTCTTTAGCAAGAAAATTGTCCAAACTGGCCTCTCTCATCCAGGTGCTATTTGGGCTGTTGGGTACCGGTAGGATACAACCGTCTTGCTTGTGGTTGGTTTAGCAGACAGACGATATGCTAGGAGTCCAATGACTGGGTAATACAAATGTATAGCGCTTTGGTCTTTATCGATACGAACTGGTAAAGCGCAATATAAAACGCATATTATTATTATTCAGTCATATCGTCTGGCATTTAATCCTCTGGTCATATAAGCTGAACAGTTTATCAACCCATATCCGATCCAGTCTAGCTTTGAACATTGTCACCGAGGGGGCAGTGATAACCACTTCTGAGAATGCGTTCTAGTTACCATGGTTAAAATAAAGTTAAACCTTGCTTGTAGTTTTTACACTACAAAAGTAATACTTTCTTTAAGTGCAAAATGAGCTTTTCCACTTCGTCACTCTTCCAGTCTTGAACGTCACTTACAAGGGCATAATCAGGATAATAGACTGGTTTGCAGTAATGCTCTTTTATGTTCAAAGTCATCCTTTCTCTAAGTCATCAATTTTCTAACTCTAGGCCCCAGTCACATTGCAGCCCGATTCATCACGACCCAACACGATTCATTGCCATTGCTTGTGTACGTGAGTCATATACAAAGAGTCGTGTTGAGTCGTGTTGAATAGGGGTTTTGGTGTGACTGAGGCTTAAAGTAATGATACCAACTTAATTATCAATACACTCTTAGGGGGTGTTGTTCAAAAATTGCAATTGGTCTCAAGTTGAGTTTATCGCAATACGCCAATCAAAATCGTTGTGTCATGCGCGTCTTGTTAAATGCGCACACCATGCGCGAATGAAAATGCGCGTTACAATGTGCAAAGTTGCAGATGATTTGCAGTTGATTTTGAGCAACACCCCATTAGTCTAGAAATCGATTTCTTGCCAACCATACCCCAAATACCAAGCTTCGAGAGCCGAGACAGTACTTTTCTGCGATCTACACCATTGTACTGAACTCTATTAAAACTGACTTAACCGGGTGGCTGGGTTCATTGTAATATTCAGAATTTAAGGCGGTGTAAACTGCTAATCCTTCTATCGTTTTATCCTTTCGCGGATTAAATCTCTATAACCATAAAATGGCATGAGCACAATTAAATAGATACGGTATTCAATTTTGTAAAGCTTAGGCTCTTTACACGTTGCAGTCTCGACAAGAGTACACGCGAACGGGGTCAACGTTTTTTTTTTTTTAAATGGAGGGCAACGGTGCAATACGATTCAAAACAACGGTGTTAAATTGGGCCGGTGTTGTCATATTCAGCATTGAATTTGAAACGCCTTTAAATCTAAATTCATCATCATCATACATGCATATAGATACATGTACGGACAATTACACCACGGGTGTTCACTTAACACCAACCGGTATAACATCAGCCTGAGTTAACACCGGTGCTTTCGCAGAGTAGGTGCAAAGTTAGGGTGTAGTACCTTTATACCATCATGACCATGGTATAGTTCAAAGCACACGTCTGAATACATCTGTGATAACTTACCCGAAGGTACAAATTTGCACCATTGGAGTTACTTTGTAGACCATGGCAGCTGTGACATCACCTAAACATTGCTTGTGTGGAGCGGTAGTTAAAGCATCTTCCTGAAGCTATGAGACCCTAGGTTCAAGCCACGGCTGAGAGTTGCACTAAAAACGTTTCAAACTGGGACCATGTGCTTGGATGGTAAGAATTTAGAAATGCAATCATCGAGGTTCAATTGTTGAATATCATGATTTAATCCTACACATTTTTTAAAGGTTTTATTGAATCAATATACAAACATAATATTTACAAAAGCATTTAGAAATAATCATAGCATGGTGAAATTTCAAACGATCATAAAAAAAAACACTTGAAAAAAGGAAACAACAAAATAAAGCATTGCAGCAAAGATATACAACGACATATAGTATAAAATCGTATCATAATATAACAACTTAATAAATGACAATCGAGGCAGAAAACACAAAGAACGGAACATGCACAAGTGCCATTTCTACATGTACATGTATATACAAGCGATTTTACCCGTGCAATGTCTCATTCCCGCGGGAATCCAAGAAAATTGCGCCACACATGCGTGCTGTTTCATTGGCTGAAATATACAATTTCACATATTAAATCGCCATTTCTTATAAGGTAATGAAAGCTTTCCGTTTTTCTTAGCGATAAAATATTCCACATCTTTCTGGATTTTCAAAAATGCTTCATAGCCGTTAAAACTCAGGCGGTTGTTTTGTAAAAATACACACTATTAGAATTGTAAAATTACAGTAGTGTCGTCGGAAAATGTGTTTTCATGAAACACAAGTTGAACTGTGCTGCACTCAACCCAGGTGAGGTGAATCGGTACCTGGTAGGAATATTCATTCCTTGAAACGCCAAGTACGCTGCATGGTGGCTGCCGGGCTAAAGCCAGGGTAATAATGCTGCAATTGTAGAGCGCTTAGGGAATTCTCATGAAGAGTTGATAAGCGCTATATAAAAGCCGTTGATTAATATTATTAAGTGTATTTTAGTTTAGTGTAATATAGTGCATACGATACGTATAGCGATGTTTGTTAAATTCAAATTGCTACAATCAACGCACTAACAATTTTATTGAAATCAAATGTAGTATCAGTATTTACAGAACATTTTCAGCTTGATTATATTTTGCTACCATCGGATTTGCTGTAATGTTACATTTTTCTGCTGTATATTGACATTAGGTGACACATTTTGGTAACGCTGGTGAGCCTATTGTCTGATTGTGAACACGTTGAATGCAAAAATATACGGGTAAAATATTCAGGTAAAATCGAATCATTCGTACAAAAGTTATCGATCTTCCATGTTTTGATAATCCTTGTTGTGGGGATTCTTGATTTGGCAACTTTGCCATGTCTTTTTTGTTGAAGTTTCGAATGGACATGTTGATTTTTTTTCAATCGTTTTAAAATCTAAAACTCTAACAATTCAAATCTGATAATTCAAATTAGAAAGATCATGCACAAAAAGACGGTTTAGACTAGTTTATGCATTATTAAAACTTTTACCATTATTATCTCATTAACGAATTGAACAAATGAAAATTTACCCTAACTTTCTGAATTTTTGGCTCAATTCATTTTTCATCTACAAGTACTTGTATTTTATGTATTTGATGGATCGAATTTCGTGATTGGTGAAACCTTTGCTTGTCATTATTGTTTTGACCCTATGGCTTCAGTTAATGTCATGTAATAATGTTAAGCACTCTGTCAAAGCATAGAGATACATGGTATATAAAGAATGTCAATTAATTAGTCATGATATTTGAAAGACTTCTGTAACTATTGATTTAAAAAAATAATTTAATATTGCACTGAACTTATGTTAGTAATAATTAAGTCTGGATATATGGCTGCAACTATTTTTTTGTAAGGTTGCAGTCAGTACAATTTAGATCAGGCCAGCACGAATATTATTAATGTAAAACTTAATCACAGTCAATACTTTTTTTTAAATTTAGGCTCTTGCAAGGACTGAAATATAGTATGATTTTTAATCAAAATTTTGAATCTGTGGCAAATTGGGCCTTTAGAAAAACTTCAGGGGAGCTATGTAGACTGCACTGCAAAAACGCTGGCGTTGAATTTAACACCAACCGGAATCTATATAGGACCACACCAGAAAAGTGTTAAAACAACATCAGTTTGGAATCCATTCAATATATTTCAATACCAATTGGTATTCTTTAAGGCCCCCAACAACACCGGTCAGTGTTTCAATAAATTGATTTGATTCCAAACTGGTGCTATTTTAACACTTTTCTGGTGTGGTCCTTTATAGATTCCGGTAGGTGCTAAATATTAACACCAGTATTTTTGCAGTGTGCCCCTGATTGAACACTTACCAAATGCTCAGTCAGACTGTAGCCTAATCAATATAAATACCCAGCGTAAAATTGATTTATTCAAACTGTTGAGAGTCAATATGAGCAGGAACCTGCTGGCCACACGCTTGGTTAACGCTGAGGAACAATAATTGATAAATACCCAGCGTAAAATTGAGTGATTCAAACTGTTGATAGTCAATGTGCGCAATAACCCGCAGGCGACACACTTGGTTAACGCCGAAATCGTTTCGAATGCGTGTGGACACACGTAAACGCTATACAAACGTCTTCCCTGCAGATACCTGTGATGGGCGATAAAATGAATAAAATCTACGTTGGGTATATTGTGTGACTGAAACCTATGGGGTGTTGCTCAAAATCAACTGCAAATCAACTGCAACTTTGCCAATTGTAACGCGCATTTTCATTTGTGCACGGTATGCGCATTTAACAAGACGCGCACGAAACAATGATTTTGATTGGCGCGTTCCGATCAACTGCAACTTACGATCAATTGCAACTTTTGAGCAACACCCCCTTAGACAAACAAACATTGTTTGGATGCCCTTACATGTAAATGCTATTTTGTAAAAACCTTTTTCATTGATTTTTAAAAATTTGTTTAACACAATACGCACAATACATTAAGAATATAAGATCTGAAAGGAAGTGAAAAGACAAAGATCATTTGAATAATATTTTCAAATTTGTATTCCTCATGTTTATCTATAATTTTGCTTTGATTTTTCATTTTTTTAGTGGGAAAAAAATCAGGACGGGCAATTTTCAGACGGTCAGTCGGTTGAGGGCATCCATTACATCCATTTTTTTTACGATAAGAACAGTTTCGCTGCGTATTAATTAACATTCATTTTTTTTTTTTTGCCTTATGCGACCCAGCTATTGCAATATTTCAGTCAGAAAACAAATTAAAATGTTTGACAGCATGGACAGGCATGAGTTAGTCTTTACGTCACAAGAGGGGGGAATTTACGAAAGATCTCACAAAAAATTAAGTCTACAAGTCTGGTAAAGTGCCCCTGTTTGAATAGCCCCCTAATCAAATGCTTCTTTATTCCGCTTTACGAGTGCTCATTACAATCCTTGATAATCTTTTCGATAAATATTGCTTTGAGGGTTTTAAGTAGTGTTTTTAAAGTGAGCAGGATATTCGTAATGTTTCTTCTCGAAGGGTTTTGAATGGGGGATTTGGGGAACATTTGGGTTTACCATGAAAGTCCACTGACGTGGATACATGATTTGACAATGTTGACAGAAAGATATATTCCCCCAACAACCTCATTGTAACCCCCCACCAAACAAAATGATCATCTTAAGTAAATTCTTCTAAATTCTTTTAAAGCGTCACTATAATTTCACCTTCTCCGCAATTGATGTGCTTTTATTTGTTATTTTATGTATTTTAAAGATGTGAAATAAATTGAATTGAATTAAATTGTTTCATATTGTTTGATTTAAGCTAACAGTATAGTAGTAATATATATAATTTACATGTTTATGGGTAATCTTGTGAGTAATGTGTTTGTTTATCTTAATGTAATGAAACCTGTATAAAGCAGTTAGAGAAAATTGCATTAAGCGCTATATGAATATCAGACATGTTATAATTGTTATTCACTTAAAAAATAGAAGTTATCGTGAAGACGAAAAAAAAAATGGAAATTAAATACATTGCGATCAGATAACTTAGTTTACGGTTAGTTATGGGGATGGACTGATGAAAAAGAATTTATCATGAGTTACAATAACGTATGCCTATTGATATGCGCACAAGTTGGGTTTACATGGTTTAGGCAGGGAGTTCCCTGGTTTAGGGAAAGTGTAGGGGTTTGCGGCCCTAAAAGCGCCACAAATAGTAGGGGAAGGCCCCTGGATCACTGTGGATCCGTAATATGTATTCATCATAAATTGATGGGCTAGCCCTAAGGGTAGGTATTTTAATATAAAGGAGGTAAATACGAAATAGGAGAAAATGTTTACACACCCATGAATACCAGCCAAGTTATATGAATTCATTCTTTTGTTATACCTTCCGATGTGCTTTATATCCTAGTACACGCAAACGAAATTTTGGTAACTTCTCGCCTTTGAAGTACAAAATTGTGAGAAATATTTCAACCCTACTCAGCCATCAACTCGGCGTTTACAAATAAACGTTTTACGCCGAGGTAACTTTTGTTTAAGTAGCCAATATCCTTAAATTCCCAAATCCTGCGCAAAAAGCCCCACAGATACATTTTGATAAAAATTAGTTAATCAGTTAATTTTTCAAAATTAAGTTGATTTTTTTAATGTTAATGTAAAAGGCAACAGCATCGAAAACCAAACTTCGTTGAATGCGCTACCTCGTTGAAATATTAATACATGAATAAAATAATTAAATGTAACGTTTATCACACTGAGTGCAAAATCACAAATTGCACGAAATGGTGTTAAGCTCCGGTCACATAGGACCCCGGAAGCATTACGATTCACCCCGACTCGTTGTTCTGAGGTAGTTAACTGTGAATTAACAAAGAGTCGGGGTGAATCGTGTTGCTTCCGGGGTCCTATGTGACCGGGGCCTTAGCTTCCATCTTCTTCCTAAGACGTCCTATGTTTTGTGTTGCTCTTTCAACAAGCACGTATCAGTGCTTGTGTCTATGTTGGTACAGGTTGGTACAAGAAGTTAAGACGTCTTATAAAGGAGAGGATAGCTAAGACCATGCCATGCAATTGGCCCCAGATCTTTATCATTTTTTCCGTCTGAAACTATCATTATCCACATTTATATCAGTGTTGTTCAGTAAATTGGACATTAACGTTAAAAATAGACGTTATTACGGTGTTTGTCTAGGCTTTGTTGTAATAAGTTTGTGTGAAACGTCATTTGTCTCGTCGCGAGTTGCTTTAATAGATCGTTCCAACGAGAAATACGTGGTTATGATGCAGTTATTAAACATGTTTATTTAGATGTTATCCTATTCCAAACGTCATCACACACTCACAGTACAGTCAAATGATTAACCGTCTAGACATGACATAAAGGGTACTTGTATCATTCCTCCAAATAGGAAAATGCTTTTTTTTTGTTCAGTTCAAATATCAATTCGTTAATTTTTGTTCAGATTATATGATAGATAGGGACTCATATATGGCATTTTTCTGCTACATGT
This sequence comes from Temnopleurus reevesii, assembly GCA_036244855.1. Lineage (NCBI taxonomy): Eukaryota > Metazoa > Echinodermata > Echinoidea > Temnopleuroida > Temnopleuridae > Temnopleurus > Temnopleurus reevesii. The sequence goes on from BQKZ01001719.1 coordinate 9,599, forward strand.
GTTCATTCACGTATGAAAGTTGGAACATGCTGATCTTTAGAGACACACTTGCCAGGTGATGAGCATTACCTGTAAATGTTGTTACTACAACTGTAGACCCCCCCCCCCCCCCTTCCCGCCCTCATTGGAAACAAAAATTATGGGACATTCATTAAGGGGTTTACTGTTGTTTTGTTGTGTTTTGATGTATGAGGGGCGTGACTGTGGAAAATACCAGCGTTTAAAAGAAAAAAATGCACCTTTAGGCTGTTGAGCAAGTGTCTCTATTGTAATGGATTTACCCATTTTCGACAATCGACAAAAATGGAACATTTTTCATCACATCAAATTCATTGGCGGCGTCATGGCGGGGAGACATAGGGGGCAACGCCAAAAAAGGGAAAATATTGGCGTGACTTACTTCCGTGAAACTTGATATTCATTTTTTAATTCAAATTAGGAAATTTGCTGGCACTCCTTCTAAAATTTGATTATTGTTGAAAAGTAGCGTCAGAAAAGATCTCCAAAAAGGTAATTGGTAATTCCTCAACAATCCCCAAATAAAAAATATGCCTATTTAGAACTTATAATTTGAGGGACACCAATGAAACAAATACAAATAGATGTAATAAGAGACGAGGGCAAGAAGTATATTTTCGACATTGATATTTTCACTTGTGCATGACGCATACCACAAAATACAATTGTACCTTTCCCCAATAACCCCGATAACAATATTTACTCTACGCGGGGATTTGAATTATTAGTTGTTGCTCTATTCGCCAAATATAACACGATTATAAATATTTACAAAAGCTGTGGTCTGTGTATGAAAACAAGCCACAAAATAATTCATGACATAAATTAAACATATTTTCATTGTGCTGGTTACGTACAATGATTTCAAATTACAATGAGTGGGTGCATTTACACAGTGTTGCATAAGTTGTTACTTTATATTCGCATACATTTTCTGTTTTATTTGAAAAAAGTGTCGACATTTAATTAATTTTACAAAAGAAAAAATGCAATGATAATAAAACACATAATGTCCCGACATGCATACTCGGAATGTACGAGGTTTTGAGCTATTTTCATTTTGTAGTATTTTTTTTGCTTGCCAGCCCAACGGCGGGAATCCATGCATGTGTACATCACTGCTCGCCCCCCCCCCCCCACAGTGGAAAATCCTGGATCTGCCCCTGACATGAATTTGATTAATGTGGGAATACATTTACATCCTTTACCAAATACATTTATGTCTCCATTCATGAAATCACGTGATTGTGACGTAATTCACCAGTGTGTTGGAAATTATCTAAGGAAAACCAGGGAGTAATTCCCAACTCACTGGGAAAACCTAAACGGCGACGATTATTTGGGAAGATTTGTCCTTTCAATGTCTTAATCGCGCAGGAGGGTTTGAGTAAAATGGCACTATTTTCTGATATGTGTGGCACAATAGACGGGTATCCTTTTAGATAAAAAAAAATTATTTCATTATTTGTCATTTTAATGTCATTTTAGTGTGTGTGCGTGTTATCTGGTTAATGTATTTATTGTTTCATCCATGCCCGTAAGATTTGTCAGGTGCATGTAATCGAACCCCTGCGATGGTATGTAATCTTCTCATAAGGCATTGATTTACCGGTGCATGCCACAACTTTGGTCTGCCACTATTCTAAAGTTAAGGCAAAAACATTCACTTAGTAAACAATCTCACTAAACTGCTAAAAGTCATCAAAATCAACGAACTTTGAAATGAGTCATGGTAATAAGCGAAATCCTAAGGTTCGCAACATTTCATTGTTTTACTTATTCATAAATCTACCATCAAGTCGCAACACAAACATTATCAGAGTAATACGATTTCACATAATCTTTCTCGGATGCATCAGATTTAGGTGATTTAGTTGAGAGACAATCGTGACAATTGCATTTAAGTCAATGGAGTGTGGCAGTGAGTCATTGTGATTTCAGGGGTTCCCTTCTTGTTGTTTTATTACTATATAGTGATGACCTCGTTAAATGTCCCTTCCTTAAAATGTGTGACTTCGTTTTGAATGTAAATGCCTCTACCACCCCAGCTACATTTTCGGAGGCGTAAACCAAGTTAGTTTATAATGAAGTATTTAAAAAAAAATTTTATTATTAATTATGTTTTGATTTTTACTGGTATTATGATTAGACAGACCACCTGTGCGCTTTGAAACACCCAGATAAAGTAATTATAATAAATAGTAATAAAATGTAATTATTGCTGTTATTATTATTATTATTATCATTATTATTATCATTATTATTATTATTATCATTATTATTATTATTATTATTATTATTATTATTATCATTATTATTATCATTATTATTATTATTGTTATCATTATTATTATTATAATTACTACTATTATTTTGGGCCTCGCGTTTACATGCATATATGTGAAAATTCTTTAAATTGTGGTTTTTACCTTTCTACAGCAACGAAAATGCTTCAAAATAAATGGCTAAATTGTGACTATTACGTCAAAATCAATGGAGTGTGGCAATGACTCAGTTTGATTTCAGGGGTTCCCCTATTATTGTTTTTGTTACTATACAGTGATGACCTCGTTAGACCTTGCATACTTAATATGTGTGACTCCGTTTTGAACGTTAAAACTTTTACCTCTCCTACATGTATATCTCCTACCTTTCAGGCCTATCGTTTATATATGAACATCCTGTAGAATTATGATATTTGAGTTTCTACAGCAACGAAAATGCTTCAAAATAAATGGCTAAATTGTGACTTTTCCGTCCAATTCAATGGAGTGTGGCAATGACTCATTTTGATTTCAGGGGTTCCCCTATTATTGTTTTTGTTACTATACAGTGATGACCTCGTTAGACCTTGCATACTTAATATGTGTGACTCCGTTTTGAACGTTAAAACTTTTACCTCTACTACTTGTATATCTCCTACCTTTCAGGCCTATCGTTTATATATGAACATCCTGTAGAATTATGATATTTAAGTTTCTACAGCAACGAAAAGTCTTCGAAGTATTTTGGCTAGAGTATATTGACATCAGATGTTCTGCATACATATTTTTTTTCTTATAGCGTCTATAGTGTAAGGTGAAGTGAAAAGTAATTAGGGTATTTTTCATGGACATGTCTTGTAATTGTTTTTAGTTCAATGAAATGTGATTTTGACTCATCATGATTTAAGGGATTTTATTTTTATTGTATAGTGGTAACTACGTTAAACGTTACTCCCTTCAATTTCGAGACTGCGAACCTGACGCGAATATGTGCATATCGTTTCCGATTAAGGTTCTTCGAAGTATCAACATGACTCTGAAATAATTCGGTATAAAAGAAAATTGGTATCTGATACCTCAACTGGCATTGAATTTGTACCATTTTTCTTTTTGCAATTTCATCTGCTTTCCTTTTTTTTTTTAATTATCAGTTTGTGATGTGTTTCGTTATGAAATTTATTTCGGATATAACGAAGTTATACTATTGTGATCTGTTTAAAGTGAAATTATTCAGATCATTCGAATCTGATTCATGACTCATCATAATCTTAAATTCACAACGTTATATATGAATGGGGTCTATCTAATAAGACAAAAATAATGAAGGTGAGAAAAGGATTTACCTTAAGATTTAAGGGATTCCCTTCTAAAAAGTCTTCAAATCTCATTATAACGTAACCAGCCATAACGATGAGTCACCTCCTAATGGGAAATTTCCCCGTGATTATCAAACGCTTTATTGATCAACATGCGATACTTCAGGAAAACAACACCACTAATACTTTTGAGAATGTTACGGTCCAGCCAAGTTTACTGGTCCAGCTATATCCTACAGTTTTAAGACATTTGTTGTTCATTGAGTAGAGCTTAATCCTATCAATCGATCGATTATAGAAGTGACTCATCGCGTTCTCATGATTGAAGCTGTTTCCTCATTCTTACATAAGATGGATACCTAGCTGAACTTCCAAAAATCAAGACAAACGTTTATTGATCTACGTGCGATATTTCAGGAAATCTAACCCTTTTTTTATAAACATGATAATGTTACGGTCGAGCCAAATTCACTTGTCCAGCTATATCCTACAGTTCCAAAGATTTGTTGCTCATTAAGTAGAACTTAATCGGATCAATCGATCGATTATATAAGTGACTCATCGCGTTCTCATGATTGAAGGTGTTTCCTCGTTCTTACATAAGATGGAAACAAAGCTGAACTTCCGAAAATCAAGACAAATGTTTTATTGATCTACATGAAATTTTTCAGGAAAACAACGCCACCAACCCTTTCGTATAAACATGATAAATGTTACGGTCTATTCAAGTTCACTGGTCCAGCTAAATGTATATATCCTACATTAATTGCTTATTTAAGTAGAGCTTAATCGGATCAATCGATCGATTATAGAAGTGACTCATCGCGTTCTCATGATTGAAGGTGTTTCCTCGTTCTTAGATAAGATGTAAACAAAGCTGAACTTCCGAAAATCAAGAAAATTATACATTTGTATTTAATTCTTAGGGGTATAATTCATAAGCAGTTTACTCTTAAGAAAGTGAGTCACAAATTAATGATAGGTCAATGAAGTATAACGATGACTCAGCTTGATCTACGTGATCTAGGGGTTCCCTCGCTCTTACGTAACAAAATTATTAATAAAAATGAAATTGTATAACCAAAAAACATATTGGGGTGCCTTTTAGTCTTGCGTAAAACCCAAATATCGACTATTGGCCGATTTACTAATAGATTCAAAAGCATGCACGTTTCTTCCCATTCAATGACCTTAGTTATGTGGTATTCCTTAGCAACAATACTTCTACTGATCCCCATGGAAGACCAGCAGCACTATATAAGTGCCGCTGATTATGGGCTATCCAGCCGTCTTCTCTTCTACTCTTTGCATTTCTTTGTTATTCTGGTTTTGCATTGTGTTGTCAATTGTTTATTTTATAATGTTATATTTTCACTTTTGCTCATTGTATCTTCGTATTGTATCTTTTTTTATGACGGAAAATATAATCAATCAATCAATCAAACAATTGAACTAAAAAATATTTCAGGAAAGCTTCGGAGAAGATTTTTTTAGTTGTCATGAATACACTTTAGGGGAAAAAAACATTTTTTTCTTCATCTATGGGTAAACCTCCCCCACCACCACCACCACCACCACCGCCACCACCCAATTGCGTTGAAGCTATAAGAGCCAGATACGCACATGAGGTGGTGTTACAAGAAAATTATGTCACATTGCTGAGCATCTGCGCCCTGTATTCTCGAGGTTACCATAGCATGCTGGCTGTAGACCTGGGGCCTGTAACATAAAAGAGATTACGATCAATCGCAAATCCTAATTATATGATTTCCCATAGACATACGAATGATAACAATTGTGCGATCGACTTGACAGCTCTATGTTACGTGGTCCTGGAGAAATATTTATATACATGTATGCTATTGCAAAAATATATAACGGCCTTCATGTAAATGCAGTCGAGGAGATTAATCTAATCCGTAAAATCTTAATCCAAATTTCAAAGGANAAGTGACTCATCGCGTTCTCATGATTGAAGGTGTTTCCTCGTTCTTACATAAGATGGAAACAAAGCTGAACTTCCGAAAATCAAGACAAATGTTTTATTGATCTACATGAAATTTTTCAGGAAAACAACGCCACCAACCCTTTCGTATAAACATGATAAATGTTACGGTCTATTCAAGTTCACTGGTCCAGCTAAATGTATATATCCTACATTAATTGGTTATTTAAGTAGATGTTAATCGGATCAATCGATCGATTATAGAAGTGACTCATCACGTTCTCATGATTGAAGGTGTTTCCTCGTTCTTGCATTAGATGTAAACAAAGCTGAACTTCCGAAAATCAAGACAATTATACACTTGTATTTAATTCAGAAAGTGAGTCACCGAATGATAAATCGATGAAGTGTAACGATGATTCATCTTGATATACGTGATCTAGGGGTTCCCTCGCTCTTACGTAACAAAAATTTATAATCAAAATGAAATTGTATAACAAAAAAACATATTGGGGTGCCTTTTAGTCTTGCATAATACCCAAATAGCGACTATTGGCCGATTTAATAGATTCAAAAGTATGCACGTTTCTTCCCATGCAATGACCTAGTTATGTGGTATTCCTTAGCAACAATTCTTCTACTGGTCCCCATGGAAGACCAGCAGCACTAAATACATGATATAAGTGCGGCTGATTATGGGCTATCCAGCCGTCTTCTCTTCTACTCTTTACATTTCTTTTGTTATTCTTGTTTTGCATTGTGTTGTCAATTGTTTATTTTATAATGTTATATTTTCACTTTTGCTCATTGTATCTTTTTTGATGACGGAAAATATAATCAATCAATCAATCAAACAATTGAACTAAAAAATATTTCAGGAAAGCTTCGGAGAAGATTTTTTTAGTTGTCATGAATACACTTTAGGGGAAAAAAACATTTTTTTCTTCATCTATGGGTAAACCTCCCCCACCACCACCACCACCACCACCGCCACCACCCAATTGCGTTGAAGCTATAAGAGCCAGATACGCACATGAGGTGGTGTTACAAGAAAATTATGTCACATTGCTGAGCATCTGCGCCCTGTATTCTCGAGGTTACCATAGCATGCTGGCTGTAGACCTGGGGCCTGTAACATAAAAGAGATTACGATCAATCGCAAATCCTAATTATATGATTTCCCATAGACATACGATTGATAACAATTGTGCGATCGACTTGACAGCTCTATGTTACGTGGTCCTGGAGAAATATTTATATACATGTATGCTATTGCAAAAATATATAACGGCCTTCATGTAAATGCAGTCGAGGAGATTAATCTAATCCGTAAAATCTTAATCCAAATTTCAAAGGATTCCAATGCTTATGATGACCAGGGAGGCGCCACATGACACATCGTGGTATCCATGTTGAAGGGATAAATGGCCCGTAATTTAATATTACTTAGCATAGCTTTTGAGATGATTTTTTTATGTTAAATATGGGGAAATCCGAGCTTTTATGACGGATTATGTGATTAAAGACACTGTCACATATTCGGATTTTGTTATCTAAAGATTCTCAAATTAAGATATTTGTCCTATGTTATATTACATTCAAATTGATGAAAAAGAACATATGATGCAAATAAAATATGTTAGTTGTTCAGGAACTATCAACATATTTTCCAATTTTTTTTAGAATGTACCACTGTCGCTTTATTCATGCACAGTTTACTAATTCGAAGTCTAATATTTCCACCGCTTAGTTTATGTATACTGTCAACAATTTAGGTAGCATTTAGAATCTGGCAGTTGAGATTTTTAAAACGAAAACAGTACAGGTTTAAACATTGAACGCTAACATTCAAATTAGAACGAAGTGGACTTTTCGGTTGCTACCGTAGAGTGTTTGGAGGGAAAATAATATTAACTTATAATATTTTCCATTTTAGGGTATAAAGATCGAATTATTGAATAGCACTTACATTTTTTTAAATGAATTTTCAGTTCTTCTTTCGCTAGATATATAACATGGTGTGGACATGGTGGAGGTAGACCACGCATAGACGACAAAGAAGAAGTTGAAAAAATACACAAATGATTTTTACAGGATATCAAAAGCGATTTATGTTTGTATACCTGTTCGTACGGTTCGTCCATTTACATGTTTTAGCGGTGAGGTTGCATTGGGCACCAATGTAAATCGGGGTTTCAGGATTTTCCTAACAACCATTAAGATCTAATCGAAATGTCCTTAGATTAAGTAAGCCTAATCCCATTTTAATCCATTTTGACAAAGCTCATAATAATCATGCAATCAATCATGATTTGAACTTTCATAGTTCTTAAATATGTTTCAACCTTTATAAAGCATATATGCTATCAGAAATCCTTATAGTCACGCGTGCATGATTTTAATAAAACCGTAATACATAGATGTGTGTGGTAACTAAATAATTATGCTGCAAATCTTATTAAATCCATTTATCAAAATGTTTTGCAATATTTCTAAAATATGAGGAAATTGTATGGTTTTGATGGTAATGTCTTTGAATAAAAAAGGAGCAAAATTATGATTGATGTTCAGAAAATCGGCCTCATTTCCCCTGTATATAAACTCTGTTCAATGGGTAATACAGTGTAATAAGGATGGATAGAATATATAATAGGGAAACCCCCGCTCCGTAATTCCCCTGCATTCTAAACTACGATGATAATGGAAATTTAGATTTATTCTCTCACCTTACTCTGAGCGGCAATTAAAATTAGTTTAGCGTGAGAACTTTGGAAAGGGTCGAGTGATGCCGAGAAAAAAGCTAGTCGGCGATGAGGATAATTCAAGTTAAAATAATATAGAACTGATTAATTTTTTTCTTTGTACGAACATTTAAGAAAACAAAATAAAGGATTCACGAACTCATTTGTTGAACTCTAAGATTTGTTGACCATGTTGACGGGTAAACAAAAATGAAAATTTCTAAAGTATTTGAAAGAACCATATTGTTTTACAGGCGGCCGTATTTTCAGTTGTCGAGTTCGCGTCAGTGGAAAATTACATAATCAGTTACGGATTTGTAATAATAAAAAAAGATAATGAGATACAATTGTTTTCAAGATGACCACATAGTAAACAGAAAACACGCCACATGTCAACGGATGGGCCTCCTTTCCCACATTGGCAACTTGAATAAACGACACGAATTCATGCTTAGCGCTACCCCCATTTTGCCGTCCCCCCCTACCCCCATTAAAAATAAAAGAAGGAATATAAGCATAATCATTCGAGTGAAATAATGAACCACAACTGTTATTGAATTTTCCAGAATTAATTTCCAGATTAATTTACAAATATATCAACATAATGCTCTTGGAAATCAGTACACAGAAAACCAGTCTACTTTACCAGTGTTTACTGTAGCTAAAGTCGATGACCCCTCTTCAAAATCACCCATTTGTAATTTTGAGCAATGAATATGACCTCACGAAACAATAACTGTTATATTTGCAGCTCGAGTCGAGTAATTTACACGTGGTCAATTTAATGAAGCAGGTTGCAAACTTTATTGGCGTTTATTTTTAACTTGATCCGTGCACGCGTCACTCGCAAATCAGTGAAAATTGTTATATCATTTAGATAATATCACTGGGCTTCGTGGCGTGTGCCCGTAATCAAATTGACTTGGATTGGTTCCTGCGCTGCCGCGGGTTCGAACCCCGGTCGCGTCTTTCATATGATGACGTTAAAAGTCTTTCATTCTGTCTCTCTTTTCCTCCTGGCTTACATATTCCAATCGGAATTATACACGCAGCACAAACCCACTTTCTCCCTCAGTCTCTCTTCACACTCGATCCAAACACTGTCACGATAATCATAAAAGCATATCAAGGATTAGTTTATAAGTTAGTGTAATATAGATCGTTCTAATATTGATACTAAATGTCAGTCGTTAGCCTTCTTTTTCTTTTTTTTTCTTTTTTATACATAAAATCGTCTTCCACGAAAATTACATCTTTCAGTTCGAAATTTCTACGGCAAATGATGATAGTCATAATGATAATAGAGATAATGATGATTACTTCATGTTTAATGACATTCCTATTTATTTGTTTAAACTTACGCATTATGCACCTTGATATGAATAATGACAACATGTATTTTAACCTAGACTAACGCAAGGATTTAATAACACCTGTAAACATGTTCATATAATGATATAATTATTTACAAAATAGCATCATCCTTCTGACCTATTCATTCCATTGTGATTTGTTTTGCTTCAACATTACCAAATAGAAAAGGAAAATGATGAATTAGTCATAAAAACTATATCAACACGTTTCTAACAACAAAAGTCGTAGAGGTGATTTCGTTTCTCTTTGTAAAATCAATAAGATAACCCTGAATGTTGGTTTGTGTTTTGTGCTCAATCATAAAGCACTGATGCGGGCCACAAGATAATAAGGACACACAATCTTATTACATTTTAACAATGGGGTTTGCTTTTGCTGTCAATTTAACTCATTTTCGAAGTAATCCCTTCTTTTCAAGGGGCGAGACTCTCCATTATGGGGCAAGAATCAAGCGTTTAATTCTGTTGTCCCTGATGGGGGCTTACAAATGGACAGATTTAAATGTTTGTAGAGAGAACACATGATGGAACATGTGATTTATATAATCACCTCTCTTTTTATGTTTTGATTTTTATGTTTGATTTCTCCTCCCTTTCTTCATTCCCCGTGTATATATTCTTTCTTTCTTTTCCTTTTTTAAGGGGGAGGGGGGGGGGGCTTGAGGGTATCTCCACATGGGTATAGGCAGAGGGAATTATGAATTACCGGACAAGTGTGGCTCAGTGGTAGAGCCTGTGCCCCATGAACGGGAGGTCGTGGGTTCGATCCCCGGCCGAGTCCAGACTTAAAACAAGGACCATTTCCCTTCTTGCCATGCAGGCACTCGCCGTATAACTTAAAGTCGTGCAGAGCGCGTTGGACAACCCCTGGTTGAAAGTAGTTACCCTGAGTAAATAATATATACATGTATAAATATTACTATTGTTATTATCATTATCATTATTATTATTGTTATTATTATAATCATGGTCCTTTTTAGTGTCGTGGCTCTCTGGTCATGTCACCAGTTGCAGTTTTTCACACAAGGATCAAGGTGCGATATCATGATTTTTTTTCATAGCATTCAGTCTAACAATAATTTCCCCCTGTCTTTTCGTTTCATGTTTCTCTACTTGACATCTACGCGTGGAATATATACAGGTAAGCAAAATACTCCGTTTTTACTTTTAAAACGAAGAGAATCCGATGTCACTGGGTGTCTTGGATTATAAGTTGGTTGTATTCAGGTTGTAAAATGAAGGCTTAAATTTCCCCTTTTTATGTTTTTTGTCATGCATATATGATCGTGAAAACACCACATAAATGGAAAATATTCCTAAATGGTAAAAACTTGCAAACGAAGGTGAAATCAGTTTTGAAATCAAATGTCTATTTTGACTGGCTTGATGTCTGCAATAATCAATGTGAACATGCACGATTAAAAGTATTATGATAATGAATGCAATATATCTGGTATTAATATATCCATTATCATTAGTATATTAGTATATTTACTATTGATCATCATTTGATTATCGCCATCATTAATAATTTTATTATATCTTATATAATTGTTATTAGTATTATCATTGTTGTTATTATAATTATAATTATAATGGCCCTTTAATTTTCATCCTGATCGTTAACTTCACTTTCTAACCAGATTTGTAAGATTTTGAACCATGACACCAAAGTTTTACTACAAGACAGGCGTTACCACAAAACAAAAAACCACATCAATATGTGTCTAATTAATGCATGTAATGCTCGTTTCTCTATCTTCTTCAACACGATTTGTGGCCGATCAACCGATCACAAAAGCTCATCACTGATGCACAATGTGAGAGTGTGGTTAAAAAATCGATATCGCAGCCGATAACACTAATCGATCTCTTTTGTTTCACGTCAGAATTTATTGTGCGCGGGAAGTGAGCGTGTGGTTTCTACGAACACAATAATCTTTCGAAGACAGGCATGTTTCTGATTCTTAATCAAGCTTGTAATTCGAATAATAATCGTAAGTTTCGTGTGACAAACTCATTTTGTCGTCCTGTAATTCATTTCCCTTGTAATTTTGTACAAATTTTGGACGAATACTAATCAGAGAGAGGCGTATATAATGATCCTACTTCATTTTCATGTTGTAAACTGTCTATTGAATACTTCCTGGTCAAAAGGCAACTTTTCCTGTATGGTTATACGTTGTATTAATTCAAGTTACACGACCGTTTTACTTCATATAAAATTGGTCGTATTACAGTTTTTCCGATGTAGCTCTTCCATCATGTTATTATCATTCAAATGCTAATTCAAAAGCACACAAAAACATATTGCCTCCCACCTGAATATTAATGCTCACAACGTTTAGTTCGATACATTTTGTAATTGACCGCGGACGACCTCTAATAATTTAGGAGTTTGGATGAGACAGCCTTGACCATAAATATTAAAGCGTGTAACATTGATAAGGAATTAGATTTCACGAGACATAACCAAATAAAATGAATTTATAGTTGACACGTGACTCGGGTCTGCACGTGAATGTACCTATAAGAAATCATCAATATTCACAATGTTTACACGCAACCTTGCCGAAGAATGGAGGTCAATATATTGGGATTTTCTAATAAGTGACCACACACTCGTTCAATGCCACCTCGTTATCTGCTTAGCGTATCACAGAGGCCAGGGCGGTGTTTCACCAAATCGTCATGAAGTTACGCACGGCTTTAAGAAAGACTTGAGTACGCTAATGAGTGTTAAAATACGCGCAAGATTCTCGATCATTCAACAGAAGAACTGGTACCAGTCGTGCGTAAAGTCGTTCTTAAAGTCTTTCTTATCTTGATGAAACACCTCCCTGGGGTCAATTGCACGAAATGGTCAAGCTATCCTCTTCTTATACTAAAACGTCTTAACTTCTTGTGCCACCCTCTAAACACAGACACAAACGTTGACACGTGTACGGTATCTTAAGAGGATGACACAAAAAGTTAAGACGTCTTAGCAAGAAGAGGATAGATAATTAATAGGCCGTTTCGTGCAATTGGCCCCTGGCTCTCTATTTGGACAGGCTAGGTCGACGTGACACAGAAATGGTCGCGTGGGACTGCACGCAACACCTTGTAAGGACACACACGTACCTGTGAAACATTTTCAGCCTTCGAAGAAGTTTCCTTGTGACGGGGATATTTTGTTATTTGATGATGTGTGATTCCTTTGAGATAAATTATATTCTACGAGATTTCCATTTGACCTGCCGAAAGGACCACTCATCAGCACCCCTCCAAATACAAACATCCACCAGAAAATATATATACACACACGCGCACACACACACACACACATACATATATACATATATAAACGGACACTCACATATTATTTTGCAAAAAACTTTTTGCTAGCATCGCAACTGCATTTTTGCATAATTCTGGTCCCAATTTCAATTAACACTGATTTTAATAATTTTCTCAATTTCCCGATTTTCCGATATGCAATATTATTTAGTCTGTTATCGCCGGTTCTATTCTTCACTAACTCTGAGTAAATTTTTGCACTGATCATAAATAATTTATTTTGCTCGCAAAATACATGTATAATTATCCATTGATCAACAGACCTGACACAGGAATGAACATTGACCAACATAGCAGCTGAAAGGAAAGCTTCTGCAAGCAATTGTCTCAATAATGTGGTGGAGACAATCGGCTGGCTGGACAATGATGAGTTTGATCTTTTATTTCCGATGTCTAATCGCCTTATTATTTCAATTGTAATCCTCACGTGCCGATGGATGATAATTCATCGGTTATTTCCGGTCAAGNAGCTGATTATTAAACAACATTTTTCTCCTGGAATGCAGTACTTGTTCTTCTATAAAGTAGGACATTTTTGTGAGCAAACTAATGTTATCCATTCAAACATTTCACAGGATGAACGATTACCAATAGGTTGAACAAAAGCTGGCCGACAACAAAGTCCTCTGTGTACGTCGCCATCTTTGTTTACGTTTTCGCGGACCGCTTCACATGTTCTGCGCGTGCGCAGTTGTGCATTTCTACCGCGGTTGAGTATATTGAAAAATAGACCGAATTGATTTTGGTGGCTTGTTTACTAGTTGAAATATATGAAAGCATGTTTGCCCCCATCGACCAATCATATAGCTTGATAGCTCATGAATATTCATAGATGAGATATAAATATACATATATAAACGGACACTCGCATATTATTTTGCTAGCATCGCAACTGCATTTTTGCATAATTCTGGTCCCAATTTCAAAAGTAAAAATGAACACTGATTTTAATAATTTTCTCAATTTCCCGATTTTCCGATATACGATATTATTTAGTCTGTTATCGCCGGTTCTATTCTTCACTAACTCTGAGTAAATTTTTGCACTGATCATAAATAATTTATTTTGCTCGCAAAATACATGTATAATTATCCATTGATCAACAGACCTGACACAGGAATGAACATTGACCAACATAGCAGCTGAAAGGAAAGCTTCTGCAAGCAATTGTCTCAATAATGTGGTGGAGACAATCGGCTGGCTGGACAATGATGAGTTTGATCTTTTATTTCCGATGTCTAATCGACTTATTATTTCAATTGTAATCCTCACGTGCCGATGGATGATAATTCATCGGTTATTTCCGGTCAAATGATGCACCTTCTCCAATCCTGACCTCATTTAACCCTTTTCCGTTTCCCCCCCCCCCCCCTCCCCCAATCAATATATCAATATTTCATTGGCCATGACAATGTCCCTCTTACTTGTAACGAGCTTGCGCCAAAGTGGCCCTCAATCAGTGATAAAACTGTTAAATTCTAGCAACAGTCAAAAGAGCCACTAGAAGTGTATGTCCACATGGCCCATGCCATTGAAATACAGTGCTGTTACATCATTATATTGACTAAATTTACAATATTTAAGAAGACTATGCTTTTGTTCGGTGAAAAAATGACTAGATTCTGATTAAATTACCATAAAAACGGAATTCTTCACCCCCTCCCCATGAACCCCCACCCACCCGTCCGCCATTCCCATTTACCAATACCTTCCAACCCCATGCCACTTCGTTTCTTAGAATTAAAGTTCAACACTCCATTTATATGGCGAAATAAAACCATAAAAATAATATTTTGCCCCGAGACCTCTACCGCGAAAGTCAACCACCGATTTGGCGTGACAGGGGTTCAAAAATAGCCCAAAGACCTGCCAAAAATAGCCAACAGTCGCACATGCTTGGACATGCGTTCCTGATTCATGTTACTATTTTTCGCCAAAAATATAAGCCCCGGTCACATCTTCACATTCAAGTCGATAAACGTACGTTGCGAACACACACGAGTAAATGACTAACCCGGGGTTGTGAGAAGACTTTGCTCAACATTATGACAGGGGCACGAGAGGGTTTTCTTACGGACAGATTGTCACTAATACTTGGCTTCCTAAGGCTTGATTTGAAGCACAGGTCAACCTATATTTTCGCCTAATTCGGGTTCAATTTGGTGAAATGACGTTTGAGAGATGTCACACATTTTGATAGATTATTTTAAGCAAGACTTTCAAAGACAGCCACAACCAGCCAATTGATATGGATATTTTAATGTGTCTTGTGTTCTCAGACTATTTCTATTAGTTTTCAAGCTATATTTTCTGTTCTGAATATGTTTTTCTTTTAATTTTCACATGCAGCTTTTGTCATGTAATTATTTCTTATTTTTTTGTATTTATAGTTTTTATTTATTCATTTATTTATCTATTTATGTTTTATTTATTAGAATATATTTATACACGTACAAAAGATCAGCAATCTGCTGTTTTACATCGATGTCCTGATAATACAATAAAATTACACAGATATTGAAATCAAGCATCATAAAACACAATGATAACAAATGATTGGCAAGATTGAAATACGATAATCACAAATCCATTATAAAAATAAAAATAAAACGAAACATAAAACGAGAATTATTTCTTTATTGTAAATCTCCTCTAACTTTTTTCAATTTGATTTTTTTTTAATTTCGGCATATTTTAAAGATAATCAGGTAATGCTTTTGCTGGTTTGATTTTCACCAAAATATGTTCTCTTCCATTTAACAAATACAAACCCATTATTGTATCATAATTTGTTTCTTTATCCAATTTCGATGTTGTTTAAATCAATTCTTTGTGTGTTGTCATGTTCTATTTATGTTAATTTATAATGTTTATATATGTACATGTATCTGTATGGGTAGAGGGCTCCGTGGTAGAGCAGTTTTATTACTGAATGGGACTACCCTCTACCATCTGTTCTCTTTTTAATTTGTTGTAAATGCATAAATAAATAAATAAATAAAAACCTGTATTATTTGGTATGGATAGCAAGCAGTCTTATTTTTATCGGACATATTTCAGACACGATGATATGTCCACATTGATGTATATTCATGCGTGTACATATTCATGTGTGTTGAGCACCTAACAAGCGGTTCACATACCCTCTCCTGCTTATTTCAACTTTTTCAATGTTTCTGCTCAGTTGATCTCTTGACTATTATACCAGTTTGTTCAACTACACTTGCTGCTTCTTGTAGACAAATTTGGTGAACATTGCATTTGACACAAATTTTGCATGACAAAATTTGACATTTTTACTTCACCAGAATTGGATTTGGACACAGTGAACTTGTATCTTGTCCTCCATGGAGTTCTAGGCATTGTGCTGAATGTACCACTATCAGTTACACAATGTATCTCTTTAATCATCTTATTGTGTGCTGCCTTTTGTCCATCACTCTCACTTAATAACTATTGTTCCTCTCTTTGCTTTTTTTCTCTTTAATCAGCGCATAGAGACATTGTATGTGATATGCCGCTTTATAAGTATAGTATATTATTATTATTATGATTTCATGATGACGTGGATAAATGAAACTAAACAAGATTCACACTTTTGTATCCAAAACAGATCCTGAGGCATATTAATCAATAATGTATGGATATACACAATTGATTAAAAAATTGATAGATAAAAACGTAAGTCGTGAGGCACTCTTTGCAATTTTCTTAATGATAAAAGTAAGAGATGATAAAAAAAAATGAATTATCGCCTACGCACACGTGTGAAAGCAAATGTCATATCGTCTATAATGACAGCTCTGTGCGTAGTATGACTGAATAGAGTTTGCATAATACCATTGGGATATGCAAATATGTCTTGCATAAGAGAAAATGGCCGGCAGACGTAAGAATACTTCATAACACGAAGAAGTCAAACTTTCATAGCGACTTATGTGTCGTTTACTGATTTCCCTATTAAAGCATCAAGATTTATGTCAATTAGTAAAAAATGAAGTTTTGTCCGATTCTTAGGCGCGTGTAACAAATACTTGACCCTCTTGGTTCATTGTATCTATGGCAACCATATACTGATTAGTTTTTGCTTTCACAGAATTTTCACACCTCGGCTTTTAAATGGTCTCTTGGGATTATGAGAATATATGAATCATGGAGAGGCGATGATAGTGATGTAATGAGATGGAGAGAAACAAGAAATGAAGGATAAACAAGGAATGGAGGAGAAAGAGACGGACTATGATAACTCGTGTTAAAAAAAATACAAAATACAAAAACAGGGAGGAGATTAGGGAGGAAGAGGAGAAGAAGAAGAAGAAGAAGAAGAAGAAGAAGAAGAAGAAGAAGAAGAAGAAGAAGAAGAAGAAGAAGCGGAGGAAGAGAAGGAGCAGGGGAGAAAAGGGGGATGAGGAGGAGAAAAAGAAGTAAGAAGTTAAACAAGAAGGAGAGAAACAAGAAGAAGTAGAAGAAGGAGAAGAAGAAGAAGAAGAAGAAGAAGAAGAAGAAGAAGAAGAAGAAGAGGAGGAGGATGAGGAAGAGGAAGAAGAAAACGAAGATTATGATGAAGAAGCAAAATAGATTATGGGAAGTGACGGAGAGAAGGAAAGAAGAATGATTTTTATTCATGTGCGTGTAAACGATGAAGAGAGTAAATGAGAGAGAAATAGAAAGAGCGAGCAAGAGAGAGAGCGAGAGAGGGGGAGAGAGGGAGATAGCGGGAGAGGAGGGGAGTGGAGGGAGAATAAGGTGTAGACAGAAAAAAATTGACAATCAAGCGGGGAGTAAAAGAAGGCAGTAAAAAAATGTGCATCACCCCCCCCCCCCCCCCCCCAAACAAAAAGGAGTGAAATGATAGACAGGAGAGGCGAAGACGGAAAGGAGGACGAGAAGAAGGGAAGTGGTTGAAGGGTAGAGAAATTGACGAGGGAAATAGAGCAGAAAAGTATGAAGCGAAATAAAAAGTTGCTGTAGGATATGTGCTTAAGTGATAAGTGTGTATAAAACGTAACGACTTAAAGCAAAAATTCGCTTTAAAAATGCCCTAAAAGATTGTTGGTCAAAGAATTTGCAAAGTGTTTCAAAGCAACAGGATTATCAAAATACACTCAGCTCTCCTTTAAGATATTTAGACCTCTTTTTGTCTCATCGGGGAGTAAAACACGCAAAATTGGTGCGTGAACAAAATTCTCTCGCGGGCATTGCACACAGTCCAGATTACAATACCACTTAGGTCTGAATGAAAAACAGCTTTCTAAATGTCAGTTTGCGGGCTTTTTCTTTTTATTCGGTTTATCTACCTTAGTTTGTTTAAAGTCCCCGTGATAATAAAATAATGAAAAGAAGGAAGAACTTTTACGGGTTTCCCACAGATATTAAATTTGAATGCCCATGAACTTCAATATACTGGTGTACAGATTTAAAAGGCTTGATAACATGCGTTATACACAATTATTTCTTGTAAAATACTAAGTTATATGTGTTGTTTTACCTATTTGGGAAAATTTCAAACGACAAAATTGTGCAAAACGTCAAAATTGCCTGGCCAGATTTTAAACAACATTAATTGAAGACAATAAACTCTCTGAAATGCTAGAAATAAAAATTGGATTGAAAATTTAATTAATCAAATAAAAAATCAGAATCTATTCCATTACAAATTTTAATCAAATTTGGATTTACCCTGCGACTACAACATTCCAAATCAATTCTTTAATATTAGGACTTTACAGAGCATATTGTTCACCTAGTGTTGGATGGACTTTTGAGTGTACGGTGGTTTAAAACATCATACATGTTGTGATTTTAATACATCTACAAAGCATTAAAATGCCAACAAAAGCCGATATTCAAGCCCACGCAATAAGTACTGTTCTCATGTGGTGGTTTGCTAAAATGTGTGCATTTGGGATAAAACATTCCTTTTTATAGTGGTATTTAGTGTAATTGGCGTAAACTGCATGCAATTTATAATGTCATCTCAACGACTACTTAAGAGTTATTTCTTTTTCCTTAACATGCTTAAGATGGGCGACTAAGACACATGTGCGCCATCGATATTATGTGAGTATTGTAAGATAATGCATTTGAAGTAGTTACGCGATTTAAGTCTTTTTAAAGAAAAGAAGTTGGTGTACAACTGATTTGTATCAACTCTGCTTGATTCATTATGTTTTTTTAAAGTTACTTAGCTGTGCTTTGAAATTTATGAAGTTTTGGACGTTTTTAAGAGACCTCAATACTATTTACAACTAGTTTCGGAAAGTTTAAAAAAAAATGGTATTTACAAAAGCATTGAAATAAAAATATCTATTGTATTTCTTTAGACAATGATGACTGATATCGCCAAACAAATCCAACCAGAGAAAAAAAGGAATAAGATTTATCGTTGAAATTTTCGACAATATGAAAACATATTTATAACGAAAATTAGGATTTGTATGTGTGTATGGGTAGATGCACGTGGAAATCAGGAGTCAATTGCACGAAATGGTCACATCTATCTTGTATTTTTATTATTTATTTATTTATTTATTTATTGATCAATATTTTAGCAGGATGCCCTTTCAACAAGATGTTGGTATCACGAGGGGTCCTGCTAATACTTGTACTTGTACTTGCTAATCCGTCTTAACTTCTTGTGCCACCCTTTAAACATAGACATAAAAGTTGTTACATCTATGTAACGAGGGTGGTACAAGTTAAGACGTCTTAGCAAGGAGATTATAGCTAAGACAATTTCGTGCAACTTGCCCCTTGGGCCATATCAGTTTCCATGCGTACATCTGGTCTAACAGGTCTAATTTGACAAATGAATCAAGATTTATTCGCCTGTCTGAAAAGGGAAATGCGTCCTAGCTGATTTTTGTCCTTTCATAAATGAACGCTAGACACTAAGAAATGTGGGTTCAATTTTGCACCCATAGGGGTGTGGCCGCTGATACCATAGCAACACCATTTATGGCGAAGATATGCACCCTTAAGGGGTGTTGCTGAAAAGTTGCAATTGAACGTAACTTGCAGTTGATCGGTACGCGCCAATCAAAATCATTGTTTCATGCGCGTCTTGTTAACTGCGCACACCACGCGCGAATGAAAATGCGCGTTGCAACTTGTAAAGTTGCAGTTGATCTGCAGTTGATTTTGAGCAACACCCACTTAGTGTGGGGATATCCACGCAAAGGGTGCATAATCTCCGCCCTAAGAGGCCGACTCACACCTTTGCGTATTTAGCCTGGGTTTGGCCTGCGTGTTTGAAAATTAAAAAAAAAAACCGCTCCTGTATATATAGCACACAGTATATGCTTACCAGACGATGGCCTGACGTTCAGCTTATGCTCAAAGTGCGTACTCCGGGCGTCAGTCCACCGTATGGCATTCGTCTTTGTGGGTCACTGAATCGTTTTTAATTGTCAAAAACGCTGGGCCGACGCAGGCTAAAAACGCAAAGATGTGAGTCATACAGCCTTTAAAGGTGGATATCTCCGCCATCAAGGTGTATGTATACACCATAAATGGTGTATATCTCTACACTAAGGGGTGGTGCTTTCAGGAGTCCCATTGGCTAGACACCCAACGATGCTAAGTTATTAGTGTATACGAAGACTTCGATTCTTATCACAAATTAAAATGAGAACTATTGAGAAAGATTTCATCTAAATGATATATTTTTAAATATTCAATTATGATTCATATTCTAAAAAAATAATACTGATCATTGTGATGAGAAATTCCAGTTTGGCATTGCACCAACGTGCCTTATGAATTAGCTCTGCCAACACTTTTACCTCTGATATCTCATATAATGTATATATCTAGGATAGAGCGAAAGGGTGACGGTGGCCCCACTACCGCACTGCTTATATCTGATGCTCAGCTAAAAAAAACGGGGGGGGGGGGTGGGAGGTCATGATGAATGGATATTTCTCCAACACCACAAATGTTGACACCTTGTTTATGTTGTTACCTTGATATTGCTTTATGCATGGCAGAATCAAATATAATGAACCCCTCCCCTTTCACAGGCGATATCGAGAGGGCAAAGCTAGGGCGCCGCCCGACAACCCACTAGTATTCCTGGAAAGTGTAACAAAAATGTCAGCTTTTTTTGCTTTTTAGTTAGTAAATTCGTCGCCAGACCAGGCTTAGACAAATCTTTTATCTGCTCATGCCTTTTGAGGGGGGGGGGGGGTGAATGTGCAATACCATGTAACCAGTATAAGACACGTGTCGTAGCGACACACCTGCAAGTTCAACAAGGAATATCAAACTGCGCACATAAAGTCAATTGTGTCTTCAAGCAACACTCTAGCACGCAACGATATCCCTCGCTAAACCAACAATATATCATATTTTCATGACTATTATATTTGTTCACGGTCCTGGGAGAAATCGATCAGAAAATGAGTTTCTGCTCATTTTCCTGTCATTTTCTTCATCCGTATCTCCCCTTGGGTGACAATTAGGAATTTTGGACTTCGTTTGTCTCCCAATCGGGGCAATGTTTGCCTCCAAGGGAGCTGCGATAATGAGCGGTTTGAATGTGTAGTCCCACGCATTGTAAATTTCCGGGATTTTATGCTTATGTCGATCAAATTGTAGGGTTGGTGAGAAATTGTTACCACCTGAACTGAACATGAACTGAAATTAGAGTTAACAAATTTCAACTTATTTTCTTTACGTAAAAGCCATATTCGAGTTCACTTACAGTGCAATCTGACAATGCGCCCCCAAAATGCCAAAAACGGCGTTTCGTCCTTAGTCGTTCCCAGGGGATATATATCGTTTTCAAATTGCATTTTTCTCATTTCTTGAGGGGTTGATTTGTCACAAATTTAGTAAAAACAAAATGTTTAATTTTTAGAATACTAAGTATTCAAAGTTCGCTTACTGGAGAAAATGCCAACATTATCTCAAAGCGTTTGCTCTTTGGATATATCACCTCAATCGAAATTCTCAAGTATCATGCGGGTTTACAGAAAATAATTGAAAGGATATGTTAATTATTTATATATAAATGTTAATATCACTTTCAATTCCATTATTGAAGTATATAATTAATATAAACTTTCTGGGGATATCGTTTATCAGATAATTCCTTCAATAGTCGGCATATATATATATATATATATGAGTCCTGTTCAAAATGTTGAATATCTGTTTCCTAGAATCATACAAAAAATGTTTTAAGTCGTATAGTAGTTTTGGTCTGTCTCTGCTTATGAATAATTTTTAAAAGAAATAATTCCACATGGTTTCCCCTGACCACGAGCCAATTTGTTCGGGTCAGTCATTTCATTAAAACAGCGGGAAAACCTGAGACCCATATCGTGGTTTTAATTTGACGCATAATTCTATAATTCACAGTCATTGCAAGCCATTTAAATTGGGTCAGTTAGTTCATTATAACAGCGGGGAGATCTGAATATTACATATTTGTTTTTATATTCTATATATTGTTTAACAGGCCTCCTAATCATACGCTATTTGAATTTAAGCCAATATTTCAAATTAACCAAGATTATGTTAACTTCAATTGCATTGTATTGAAGTGAATTGAATAATCGCTTTCTTCTTAGAACTTATTATTAATTCATAACAGTTCAGTCACTCAGAATATATTAGCAGAGGAGTGAAATAAACTTCTATACAATGGCACATATTATAATGATAATACTAATATATGAAATTTATATAGCGCACGTATCCACTCCGCGGAATGTTCAGGGAGCTTTGCATTATTATTACCCTGGATTTAGCCCGGCAGCCATCCGCGGCGCTACTTGGCATTTCAAAGAATAAATATTTCTGCCAGGTACCCATTCACCTCACCTTGGTTGAGTGCAGCACAGTGTGGATAAATTTCTTGCTGAAAGAAACTGACGCCATGGGTGGGATTCGAACCTACGACCCTTTGGTTGAAAGGCGAGAGTCACGACCACTACACCACGGCGCCTCCATCCTATAACTCAAGAACTGCCCTCGACGGGGAGGGGGAGGGGGCTCTGCATAAACATTTGAAAGATATAAAGAAATTGAAAGAAATTTATCCATTTGAAGCTGATACTTGCTAATTTTGATAATGTAATAACTCTTGCTTCATCAGTTTTTATTGTACAGTGCATTTGGAAATAAGGGCACATGAATCGCTTTCAAAGTAGATGCTTATTCATCCCCATTGTCCTGCCACCAACCCAGGTTAGGTGCTATGAATGAGCACCGACAGGGGAAAATCGTTGAATGAACACATGCGCCAAATACTATATCTCCAAATGCGATAGCCCGATAGCCGCGCTATAACCGGGTAATAATGTAACATAGCAATTCGAAACACTTTTCTTGACCGCTATGTAAATATTATTGTCATATTGTATCAATTATAGTACAGGAGTTAAGCTTGCAGTCTAATAACAATAGATTATATAATCCTTTATTTGAACTTTTTGACACATTCGGTTCTTTCATATCTTCTTTAGATCGGCATACATTTTGTACCTGAAAGTTTGTGAGAAAGCTATTGTCTGACTGAAAACAGTATATCATGGTATGAATCTCATAATTGCTTCCTGTGAACATTGGGGTATATAGTTTTGAATTGCCCGTATTAATGACAGCTGAAAGTTATTTTGATGGCCAGTTTATTTTTCTCTCTTTTTTTTTGCACTGAAAGCACTCTTTGAATTCGAGCAATCAAAAAGTATTTATTTCGCTTGCTCTGAAAGACAAATCTGAGCAAAACAAAAAAGAATCAACCAATGCATTAGATTGACCCTTGTAAATCAAGTTAATTCAAGATCAATTAAAAAGTCAATCAAAAATTTTCTGACAATTATTAATAATCAATCTAACTTTATACATAAATTTTAATCTACTTCATAGATTAGATTCTTTCTCCTCCTAGACAATCGAGTTAGATTATTTTGTAATCGCTCCAATTTAGAAAGTATATATGGACACGATGGTATATAGGCATCTGCTTGCCCCCCCCCAACCCCTAACTCCCTTCTTTCTCCTATTGTCAGACCTATTGATTGACACAATTTTGATAATTCCTCGCCAATATAGTCTTAAAGCGAAAGACCAGTTTTGGGAGGAGGGCGCTTCAGATATTTAATTAGTTTGCGAACTGCAGTAAAATTATTACCATAATGCAGTTTTTCAATAGTAAATTAGAGCACGTTCATAGTTTGTTTGAATGAAATCGACCTAGAAATGGCTTAATCATCGCAAAATAAAAAATCATGCTGCGGTCGTATTCTCCCTTACAAAACATGCTTCACGTACAAAATGAACGTGAAATCACACACCGCAGATATCGCACCGCCCATTTCAGGCCGACGCTCCCCCGTGCAAAAGCACTTAGTACACCGTAGGAATAATGGCCGATTGACGTGTTCGATGTAAAATACACAGAATACGAGCAAAAATGTACTCCTAATTTCCTACACAGATATATTTAGGCATGTAAAGCAACTTGTGAATACATCAGCTCGTTTAACATCACTTTCTACATCCCGGTCATTGCGAATCTATACCTTTAACTTCTTTGGTGTAGACAAATTAGGACTAACTCGACTTGTTAGTTTTGACACCTCGTTTTGAGCACCCTGAATTTAATAGCTCGTTATTGTTAGTCTAATTCAATTTCCTCTGATGATGTGGAGATTATTCAGATAAGTTTTTAATATAACACGAATGATTTGTGTAATAAGTGATAAAGTCCCTATGTCGATATCCCTCTATGCTTCATTGCCAGCAGCATGATTGCCACGGTAACGTATGTCAGACTATTGTCTGGGTGTAGCTAAACCCCGCATGTACAACCGCGGACATTTCCGTTCGAAGCGCCTGGCGGGGAGTCTAATTACCCGGTCGGAAATAGTCGCAGTAATAAGCGCAAATTGGTGTTGAGTTATGGAAATAAGAAATGAAATAAATTGTTTTTGCCAGTGAAAAGTTTGCTGCGGCTCCTATGGTATGCTGGTTCAAAGGGGTGTAGACACAATGTATGAAGCATGTAGTCTTCAAACAGAGCCCTGATTTGGCTACTTCAATTGTTTCACCGAGAATTTGACAGAGTCTATCAATGAAATAATCTTTGATCTACATTTTTTATCACTAGAATTCCATTTTATACAAACAGAGTTGTATTTGATTTTAGTGAATTAAATTATTTGCAATTTTAATATTCATTTGCCTTGTTACTGAAATCAGATCTTGATCATGTTATGATGTGATGTTGCTCGGGAAATTGCAAAACCTTTCAGTAAAGCGTTTTTTTCAATCGTGACACGCTTAATTTGATAAATTTCGATTTCAATGTGCAAACATATAACTTTTTGGGGGTGCTTTCGATATTTCACATTTGAGGACACACTGGAATAGTCTGTATTCGAAGATCATATTTCCTAGGGTGAAGAATCTCTATTTAAAGAGCAAAGCCTCAAAACGGCAACAACCGTCGGACATGAGATGCATATGTTTGTGGTACGTGATTGTAATGTTGATGAAATAGCTTGAATTATGTTCCATGTATTCCTGAATAATGTATGTTACCGGTTACAGAGCATGGACAGGGATACATGTATACAAATGTACGAATTCCAAAGTCTTTGAAATGGAAATTGATATAAAAGATAAACACATGACTTTTAAACTCTTTACATTTTAAACGACCGTTCTTGTCTCAAGCGGCAAAGTAAGAAAAATATTCTTCTCAGATAGAAATTATTTTAGATAGTATTTTTAGAAAAAGAGAGAGATGAGTCTATGCCAACAGAGAGTTTTAACATCCTTCAGCTAACAATTTAAGAAAAAAGTGTAAATAAACAATACCTACATGTAAGGAGCTCTAATGGTAAACCATCTCAATATATTTTTAGATATATCTGTTCATATTCTATCTACAAAATCTGTTCAATGATTGCATATTCTTGGGCATGTTTCATCGAATTCTATTCCATGTGACTTGCCGCATGTTTCTCCCTGTCGTTTATCATGTTTATATTATACTAGTCCAGCTTATACGCTCTGACACTTATTAGTACCTTATGATTCCCATAAGGTACATTATTACAGCT
>BQKZ01001719.1:47996-60201 GCA_036244855.1 Temnopleurus reevesii
GCCTCCGGCCCTGTACCTTTACGTGTATCATCATCATTGTACTTTCAGAACATTGATACAAAACATCGGATTGCTGATTTTTTGCCATGTATAGATATACCGTATTTGAATAAGTGTATTAGAATAAATGAATAAATATAAAAATTGATATCTACAAATTATGTAGTGGAAACATTGGGATAGGCTTACTAATAACCTATAACCCACTGTTACCATGGTGGCCTGAAAAGTCTTCTCCTTAACGACAGTAAAGACGATAGTATAGACTATACATAGATATGCTTTACATAATATTTCTATTCACAAAGATTATCAAAATGAATACATTGGATAAAAGCAAATGAATTTGAACCATCGGTCATGGCCTGTAAGGTGTATGTGACAGGTTGTGATAAAAGATGTCCTTTTCATGCTGTGCTCAAAGTCACGATACCATAGAAATCGGAAAGGAATAAACGAAATGAAAAAGACTCCACAGGAATTATTACCTCTCAACCCCAAAGTAGCAATTCTTTTGTACTTTGAGTTGACTTGGTCGGGGTAAATTTAGATTATCAGCATTGAGAAGTGTGACATATAAATACACCGTTTACATGGTTTAAATGATGCGTGAATTGTAACTATTTGTGAGATGATCCGTGGGAAATCGTGACAGGTACAATATGGCAGATAACATTTTATTGTGTACTTGCTTTACGGGAAATTTTGGGCTTTGTGTCGTGCGCCGTTTATCCAATACGGAGCTTAAGCAACATGAGCAAAGAAGACGGAAGGGCCGATCAGGACGTTATGTCTCAAGCGCGGGGAAATCTAGCGGGCGTTCTCAACCTTAGCGGCCCGCCAGCATGTGGCTATAGATTTTCTTCTTTCTTCTTTGCTTAAGCTCCGTAATGCTATATGAAAGACGGCGTTTCTAGACTTTGCCTTGTTCACATTAAAAGGAGCGTACACCGAACGTCAATCAACCGTACGAGCGTTTTTAGTTTTCATAACCAGATAACCGTTGGGCCGGCGCGTCTGAAAATGTTTGTCTTCTTCGTAGTCTTTTTCTTTTCCTCCTCCTCTTCTTTTTTCTTTCTTCCTTTCTCTTCATTTTCATTGACGTCTTTAGCTCGTTTTTCATTTCCGATTCTTTCTTGTCTCCCCCCTTCTCGCTCTCCCCCTCTCTCTTCCTATATATATATATATATATATATATATCTTTAAGCAAAAACGTGTTCAATTTATTGCAGTTACTTTTAGTATACTGTTGGGTGCTATTCTTTGAAGAATTTCTTGTATTGTGTCTGGACTTATTGACCAGCAAAATCTTGCACAAATTTGCCAACAAAATTGGGGCATCAAGTAATGTGTTGCTGAAAACCCAAAGTAATGTGTAGTAAGGGGCACATTTATTTTTGCCAAATTTTTATGACATTAACATTAACAAGTGTAAGATAAAGCTTTCGTTAACATAAAGAGGAGCAAAGGTGGATCCAGAGGGCCTAAAATGTAGGCCACATCCCTTTTTTTATTCACGGCCCTCCACCATGTCCACAATTCCCATGGCCCGTTGCATAAAACTTTTTTTGCCATAGAAAACTCTGACAAAGAACAAATCTCTGACATGGAGTAATCTTGCACGGGGAAAAATTTGCCAGAGGTTTCTGTAGCAAAGAATTTTATGCAACGCCCCCCCCCCCNTTTGTGAGATGATCCGTGGGAAATCGTGACAGGTACAATATGGCAGATAACATTTTATTGTGTACTTGCTTTACGGGAAATTTTGGGCTTTGTGTCGTGCGCCGTTTATCCAATGCTATATGGACAATAATGTAAGATGGCGTTTCTATACTGTAGGTTGTCAGGTGCCTCCTTCACGTATATAATATCTCGTTGTTTCACGTCTGAGAAGGTCTTTGTTTTATTTATTTCTTCTTCTTCTTCTTCTTCTTTTTCTTTTTCTTCTTCTTTTTCTTCTTCTTTTTCTTTTTCTTCTTCTTCTTCTTCTTCTTCTTCTTCTTCTTCTTCTTTTTCTTCTTCTTCTTCTTCTTCTTCTTCTTCTTCTTCTTCTTTTTCTTCTTCTTCTTCTTCTTCTTCTTCTTCTTCTTCTTCTTCTTCTTCTTCTTTTTCTTTTTCTTCTTCTTTTTCTTCTTCTTTTTCTTCTTCTTCTTTTCTTCTTCTTCTTCTTCTTCTTCTTCTTCTTCTTCTTCGTCGTCTTCATCTTCTCGCTTCTCCTTTTATTATCCCTTAATTTGTCTCACGTCTTTGTATTCAACTTTCTCTTTCCTCCTCCCTTTCTTTTTCTTTCTTCTGTTCTTTCTCTTCTTTTTCATTTACGTATTTGACCCGTTTTTCATTCGTGCTTCTTTCTCTCTCTCTCTCTCTCTGTAAGCAAAATGTGTTCAATTTATTGCAATTACTTTTATTATACTGTTGGGTGCTATTCTTTGAATAATTTTCTGTATTATGTCTGGACTTATTGACCAGCGAAATCTTCCACAAATTTGCAAAGAAATTGGGGCATCAAGTAATGTCTGGCGGGAAAGCCAAAGTAATGTGAAGTGGGGGACTCATTTATTCTTGTAAATGTAACATAATTCTTATGAATTCGAAGATGAATAAACACATTTTTTTCGTTAGAGCTTTTAGAAGGAGAAGACAACCGTTATATGGAGGGGGTGGACCCAGAGGATCTAAAACGCAGCCCCCGTGTTACCTCACCCTATATTAGCTGATTAGCGGCCCTTTACTTTCCTGATAATGCATTTCCGCGCCTATAAGAACTTGAACATGATATAAACTATTTCGCAAAACTATTAAATGTACCTTTGTATTGATATTGAGATCTCGACTGGCTTGTCATTGTGATGTTCAGTACATGACGTTCGGATCTATTGTCTCATGATACACTTAATTCTACGAAAGTAATTCTAATTCTATTTCAGCAGAATCGCAACCGAAGAATGATTTGGTTTGTTAAACTATTGACGGCCAATTCCATCCTCCTACCCCAAATAATGCATGAATCCGCCCCAGACATGCCTGAGGAAGGCATCATTTTGAGGACGATTTTCAGTGAGGTCAAGTGGTGTAAAGATGGGCCTTTCATCAGAAGGTTACACGTTCAAACGTGCCAAAGTGTCCTTTCGATCATTGAAATTGTTGTAATTGCTATGGAATGCCTTTCTTCTGTTTTGGGGGGTTTCTTTTTGTAGATTTGGAAATAGGCGTATACAGGCCATTCACCGCATTTCAGGGATCTTGAAAAATGCAGGTGCACCCTCCCCAGCCCCCTTTGCGTATAGCTTTCTTCTAAAAGCAGAATCGCCGTAGAAAATATGCGTTTATGGCCAACGTTTACCCAATGAATAGCGTTTGACCCCCCCCCCCCACACACACATATAACACCTAATCCTCCTTGTGCGCACATAAGGAGGACGCTTTTCTGACGTTGAATTTGTACTAATGCAAACGAACACCGACGCATGCAGTGTTTGGTGTCATCCAAATATCTCTCTCTCGTAATTCTGCACCCGCCTTCAATATCAAATGTAATGTATCAATCGCCTCTGTACCCCTCACATAACACGCCCCTCCCCCCTCCCAAATCTCCTCGTCTAGAGCACTAGCGTATATTTCAAAGGATAAAACTCTTACTCAATCCACACACCAGACAATGAAATAAAAAGCTTGACCATTTTAAGAGGCCTCGATGCTCTTCACNCCCCCCTCAAGAATGCTTGGATCCGCCCCGGAGGAAGGCGTCATTTTAAGGACGATATTCAGTTTGAGAGGTCAAGTGGTGTAAACATGGACCTTTTCATCAGAAGGTTGCACGTTCAAACGTGGCAGATTGTCCTTTCGGTCATTGAAATTGCATATGGACTGTCTTTCTTGTGTTTCCTCTTTTTGAGGGGGGTGGATGGAGTTTTAGAAAGAAACGCTGTCATTGCATTCCTGTGACTGTATTCCTGTGACTGTATCGAAGAGACCTCGTAGCAAAGTATAAAACTGTTTAATTACACAATATATAGGTTGGAGATATGCACATATACACACGCACCCCTCTCTCTCCATCTGCCCCTCTGTCGTTCGTCTCTATTTCTGCCATGTCTACCTATATTTGTGTATTTTGAATCTTATTCTGTTCATCAACTTTGTAATTATCCATCTCATCTACCCCTAACATAACCATTTATGTATCGGC
Organism: Temnopleurus reevesii; assembly: GCA_036244855.1. Lineage (NCBI taxonomy): Eukaryota > Metazoa > Echinodermata > Echinoidea > Temnopleuroida > Temnopleuridae > Temnopleurus > Temnopleurus reevesii. The sequence goes on from BQKZ01001719.1 coordinate 52,186, forward strand.
CCTCAATGTCAAATATTAAATATTAAGTGCTTCTATACCCCTCACATAACACCCCTCCCCATCTCCTCTTCAAGACTACCAGCGTATATTTCAAAGGATAAAACTCTTACTCAATCCACACGCCAGACAATCAAATAAAAAGCTTGACCATTTTAAGAGGCCTCGATGCTCTTCACAAAAGATGAAACTGTTTAATTACAAAATAAACAAAATGAAGATATGCCTCCGAGGGATTGGCACACAATTTTAAGATTACGTCGTAAAGACCGACTCACTCCTTTGCGTTTTAGCGTGCGTCGGTCCAGCGTTTTTGACAATTAAAAACGCTCCCTTGACGCACAAAGACGCACGTCATACGGTGGACTGATGTTCGGCGTACGCTCCTTGAGCGCAAGTCGAACGTTAGTCCACCATCCTATCAGCGTGTGTGCGCTCGGGGAGCGTTTTTAATTAAAAAAAAAGATGGGCCGACGCAGACTAAAAGCGCAAAGGTGTGAGTCGGCCATAACGGGTAGTGTTAAAGGAAAACGGAAAATAATTCCCAAGGGACAGCTCAAAAACACATTATGTGAAATCTTTCAAATCACTCCTTGTTCATGTCAATAAAAAAAGCAATAACGAAGAAGCTGGTGACTCATAATTGGTTATTTCACGTTAAATGCACAATTTAAGCAAAACGGTTCACTTCTTTTGACATACTTTAGTGTAGCGTGTATATGTGCTGTAATGGCAAAGTCTGGTGGTCTACATAAGGACCAATCTACACATGTATTTTGGAACTTTTCAGCATCTTTTTAACCATAAAAATGTCATTAAATTCTATTCATGCTTATTAATTTGAAATAATTTATTTAAACAAATTAAGATTCATGTAGGTTTAAAATGATCTTTGTTCGTGTTTCATATAGATTTTCTTTTTTCGACCTTTCCAATGTTCATATGTTGCTTTCATTTTACGATACATTGCGTTGTTCATAATCATGGTCATGTTATAGATGACTGTGTGCATGGTGTGGCCACAAATATCTTTAAGGCCGACTCAAACCTTTGAATGTTTAGCCTGAAACGTTTTTGAAAATGATTTAAACACAGTCCCTGGACGCACAAAGATGCAGGTCATACGGTTGACTGACGTTGGGTGTACGTTCCTAAAACGTGTATATATGTATACTGTGCGTATACTGTGCGCTCGGGCAGCGTTTTTAATTCTTAAAAACGCTTGGCCGACGCAGGCTAAAACGCAAAGGTGTGAGTCGACCTTTACGTCGCGTCGGGGAGCATTTCAAGCTCTATGGTTTGGAAGAAAACATTCGCGAGCTCCAAGCTACGAAATGTCACTCTATCGATCATGAATACAGATTTTTTTTCGTCTTTTTTCCGTATTAGCTATTTTTAAAACGCTCTTAATTATGTTTTTGTATGACCATACCAAAGACCAAAATGGTTTTATTCGCCATAAGCGCTTTGTTAACGTAACATTTCGGTGACATTTTCCCACGAGAATGATGGAAGAATGATGGATGCATGGACTCACTATACAATGAGTACCAGCGATATGAATTCCTTTGAAGTAGAGGATCCGCCGACAACATTTGAAATAGTTTTAACTATCATGATACATAATAGTACTTTTCGGATCTTTTATCTCAAGTTAAGAGCAGGGTCCCGCAAGATAAAGAATACCAATCCATCGTGCGATTCAATCGTAACCAATCGTATAGGTAGGCCTATATGGGAAATCATGCACTGCAGATACAATCAAGATCATAGCAAATCTTTAGGAAGTATAGATATAATCATTATTATATCATTATTATTTATATTGCCATTATCATTATCATCATTATCATCATCATCATCATTATCATCATCATCATCATTATTACCATCATCACCATCATCATCGTCATCATCATCATCATCATCATCATCATCATCATCATTACCGTCATCATCATCATCATCATCATCATCATCAATCATCATCATCATCATCATCATCATTACCGTCATCATCATCATCATCATCATCATCATCATCATCATCATCATCATCGTTATTATCATCATGATTATCATTATTATAGTCGTTAGTCTATGCTAGTATGTCCATGATGTGCTTAATTTAGAATGTAGGTGGTCACAAGAAGGCATAACATAATAATAAGCCGCCATGTGCGAGTCTTAGATGTGATTTTTTTTGTTTGTAAGGGAAAAGTTCACACGCGAGAACACCTGAAAACTAAAAAAAAATAGTGATTAGTTACATTTTAATCAATTTCATTGAGATCACACATTCTCACCAGCTAAAATAAAAACCTTTAGAAGTTCAATAGTACTACTATAGTTTACCAGCTTTTGGGCTATGTTAATGGTTCATGGAGTATATTATTCGGTTTGATTCTGTCATTGATTGTATTGTATTTCTTTTTCAGTATCTTTCATTTATTCCTCATACATTGCATGACACAGCCTATGGAAAGCGATAGAACATAGTGTTAAATTGAACTAAATCCAATCGAGTAAATTTTATACATAACAGTGTTTAAAAAAATTGCATTTTTTTTTAAACAATTTATGTCGTGTATGTCTAATACAGTCAATGTAATTATGGTAATTCATTGTGTATGCTGTTCGCAAACTTTTTTAGCTTCACATCATAAATGCAGAATCGGTATAAAATTCTAAAACCTTGCGTTTGTATTTATAGAGCATATCACGTGATCTAAAACTGGCACCAGTGGTGTTTACAAACAACACCTGTAGGGGCAGAGTAAACAAATCTTTGTATTTATATCTTTGATTACAATAATTAACATTCCGTCGTTACTCGATAAAACTCATCTACACAAACATGAAAATGGAGAAACAAAAACCTGCCAATGTCATTCGTCATATGGTGGCGATATTGGAATTGGCCTAAATAAATTAAGACATGTGGGAATTTCTGTGGATATTAAAACCCAAGCCCGATTTGGGCTATTTGATACCCAGAATAATGAAAATCAAATCAAATCTGCGCCCACTACAAGCACGTTTGAGCCCCCTTCCAAAGGACCTGACAAAAAAATAAAATAAAAGATTTAAGATAATAAAGAAATAATAAACAAATTTAGTACCCCGAGGAGCAAATTTGCGTGTTTTTATTAATCTAATTCTTCCTCCTTTTATTACATAACCATCACGGTAATCCAATACCACGCGCATATTTATGACCCGGGTGAGATAAGGGATAAATTGGCATAAGTATTTATAATATGTTATTTGATAAGCACCTATACGCTAACAAATACCCAACATAATTTGATTTTGAAATCCCGGATTTTAAAGTAAATTCTTTAAATTGAGATGTTTGTCCACAAAATCAAGACAACTCCGATGTCAAGTTTCATGTAATCTTGTTTGTAATGGATAAGATTACGGTCAAAATAAATGAATAATCTTGTCGCGTCCCCGGCAAAGCAGTTTATAATCAAATAATGTTTCTAACCCGGAGGATGACTGCGGCGGTCTTAGAAGCAGCAATTAACATCCTTAATTATATTGATGAAAAGGACTACACGAATTTAAGTAGATTGGACTGATTAGAATGATATGAGTGTGTTTTATCGGTTTAAACAAAGACGGAATTAGATTTGGATAAAAAGGTGAAGAAAAGGGTATTTGAAATTAGCGGTACATGATAACAAAAACAAACTGGTCACATTCCTAAACTTTTCATTTTGGTAGTTGAATGGTGTAGTTTCTGTCAAGATTAAAGTTCACAGTTCTCTAATTTTTCTTAAAATAATTATAATCTAAAACCAGTTTCCCTCCCCTCAGTATAATTTTCCTTCATTGGTTACCTTTATTACTTTGAATTTTGTAGTATTTCCTTTCTCTCTATTCATAATAACCATTTTCTGTTCGTATTTGTGGTTCCTCTTTTCGATTTTACTCAAATTGTTGTTCTTGTTGTTGTTTGTTGTTGTTTTTTTCCTTTTACTCATAGTTCTTATTCTTCATGCCATATGTTCTCTTTCAAATTCGCTTCTTCTTCTTATCCTTAATGATAATAATAATAATAATGATAATACACGGCTTTTATATAGCGCTTATCAACTCTTCCTTAGACAGGTTAGAATTCTCTATAAGCGCTCCTTTCTCTCCTCCTTCCCATTTTCATTATCCGTCTTCTTCTGTTCCCCTCCTCCTGCTTTTTCTTCTTCCTTTCCTTCTTCATCGTCTTCTTCTGCTTTTACTTCTTCTTCAAATTCTTCCTCCTCTTTTTCTGCCACTTCTTTGTCTTCTCCCCCCTCTTCATCCTCAAAATTCTCCCTTCCTCCTCTACTCTTACTTTTACAGACCCATCTCTTATTAACTCGCTCTTATTACACCTCTCAAATACTCGTCTCCGCCATTTGACAGCCAATATTTGTCAAAATGCCATTTCTCTTTTTTTAAATGGAAAATCAGAAACTTGAATATTTTTCAGGATATAATGTGCTAAATATAATGCCATTGATCGCGCAACCCCGCCATGCGTCCCTTTGAGAGTAGTGAGAAATCAAAATAATTTTCTTGGTCATTCATTACCCCAGACCTGTTAAGATATTTTTTGGTTTTCGAGGAACAAAAGGCACATTTATCATTTCTCAAAAGCCAATGCCCTTTGCTGAGGTTGGTACCAAGAAATCACATTACCAATGCAAGGTTGCTACGAGCATTTGTTGGTATCAATTTCGTAACTAGCACTTATTGCAGTAAAGTCAAATCCATGTCAATTTGTTATAGCCTGCAATTGAAAAAGAATTAAACAGTATATTAGGGGATTATAACTGAATATCTTTAAAACTATACCACTTTATACCAAAAGTGTTTTAAACTTTTAATTATGATCTAAGTAATGTTAATTTGTGTGCAAAGTCTCAAATTAACACTGATTTTGTGGTCATAATCATTTAACACGTGTTAAAGCAACACTGGTAAGGAATTGAATTGTTTAAACTTTTTAACACTGAAACGGAGTAAAATTATATACACCTTTTTTAAATTGAGAAACATTGAGTATTACACAATTTGAATCAATTTAATTCTGCACTGGTGTTGTTCAGATAAAGGTTTCTGATGTTGCCGAATAGGAACACCGAATTAGTTTTCAATAAACACCCTAGTTTTTGGTGTGTATTGGTAAAATGATTATTGACCAATTTGTAATCGATCCATCAAAAGAGTTGAACGATCCTCTAAAACATTTTAAGGGCGACTCACACCTTTGCATTTTAGCCTGCGTCGGCGTAGCGTTGTGAATACATGTACTTTATCCTTTACCGATTATGCAGCAAAATATGTTTTGACGAATGAGGGTCGATAACATTGACACTTGAATTGGAAACCCGATTGAAAACTTAAAAGTCATACGGGATTAACAAAATGATGATTGATAGATCTTTAAAATCCCCCTTTATGATATTTTTCTGAACCATTTTTCATTCCTTATTTCCACGGGGCGGTACGTTTTCAGTTTTTGTTATACTCAGCTGTCAATAGATTAATGACGAAGTATAACAATTCGTATTGAATAACTATTATGATTATAAATGTCATATCAGACAATAAGTATTGTATAATTATTATGAATAATCAGCTTTTAAGTCCACACCGCTTTCAACACACCCACAATACCTTAAAATGTTTATTCTATAAGGTATACAAACTATTCATCGCAAACACAACAATTATTGAATTTAACAAAAGAGACAAAAACTCCAAGGGGAAGATTGAAATCATATCAATCTAGATTATCATTACATCCAGTTATACAAACATTGGTAATATCCCTACTTTTAGACCAGGAACCCCCTTCAAAATTGACAATAGTCATGATGATAAATCATATTCAACATTGGTCATATATGACAGTGTCGCCTGCCAGACAGATTCCAATCTGACTGAAATTAAAGGCATTATTTAACAAAGCCAAATCATCACAAAACAAGTTTTAATTTTTGTGACCGGTTGGATATTTTCAAAACTATAAGAACATCTTAGGGAATTACATGATAAAATAAACATTTACTATTCAATACGAGCACAAACATATCAGCATTCAGGCTTTGGGCCAGCGAAACGATCAGGCTTTATGAGACGAAGCTCCCCACAGAAGGGTACCAAGGCATGGTACATAGCTGTAAAGACTTAAGTGACCGGCTGGTTATTGATAAATAATCAGTGTTAAATCGATTGTTTCTTGAAATATACACGACCAACGGATAAATACATACTTCAGGTGATTCTTGTCGGTTGGTGTATGTTAATCATTTTTTCTTTTTTTTACCTAAAGGCCTTTAAATATTTCAGGATTCCCAGAAGACGATATTCTGTCCAGAAATCAAACATGAAAATCCGAAAATTGAAATACATCTGGAAAACATGACATTTTGATAGAAAATGAAAGAAAAATAAGGAAATAGGAGTCGAGAGATATGTATAGCATACAATGTCAATAATATTTTGATGGTTGAGACGTTCTCTCACCGGTCTATCAAGGCCCGGTCACAACCGTCTTGAAAACTGTAACCAGCAATATTTGTATGTTTAGTCATAAACATAAAAAGTCATAAACTCGGCACTTCAGATTATCTTTTATGTTGCTCTTCATACACACTAACAGGAAAGAAGCAACTTTGCACCTTTAATGATGCAACACTAATTGGAGCATATTTTAGGGTGCAACATTGCATCCCCTCTTTCATAAAAGTGTTTACTATTTTTGCAGTTGTGGGGTTCGAACCCGCGCCATTAACGATTGCTTCATTCCCAGGCAGATGATATACCAACTGAGCTACTTGCTGCTTTCGATCACTGGAGGATTTATGAGACATCAAACATAGTCTCCGATCCTTTATTCTGTTGATCAAAGAAAACTTAGTGACATATTTTTTTATGAAATATGATTTATGGAATCTTTTTATAATATTCTTGTAGAAGTTCATGAACTTGGACATACAATAGCACCGTCGTTGTTTGGATTTTATGGGATTTTGACTTATTTTTTAAAAATGTTCCGAACTTTTTGCCGAGAAATGTAAAACCTTCGGTCTAATATTTTCAAGAAACATGATTTATGCCTGGGTACTTTTTTTCATGAAGTTCATGAACCTGAACATACAGTGATTGTAACATTGCTAATTTGTCGATCTACATTCTTTTTTCTAGTTTTCTCTTTATCTTTTCCGCCTGAATTGTTTAACCGTGCAAGTATCCGTGAAGATTACCCTTTTTCACATTCCTTGATTTATTAGCAAAAAACTTAAGAAAAAATGAAGGGTTATCTTTAAAAGTATGTGTATGAAAAGATGGTTGTATTTTTTTCCAAGAAATAAGATTTATGGGCCCCATATTATAATACTAATACAAGTGCATGAACTGGGAAAATATAATTGTACAAATCTTTCCAATTCTTTCGTTTTCACTATAGGCTATCATTGCTTACTGAATTGTGTTATTCTTCAAATATCGGTGTCTATCTTTAAAAAAAATTATTTCAACATACACTCCTGTACTTTGAAATCATTCTATTCAAATAGAATGATTTATTTTATTTTTTTCAAATGTACCAAAGATAAGTTCATAAGCTTTGCTAATATCCAATGACGTCAACACTGCTTAACTGTCGAAATCTCGAACATTGTCTTGTTCCCCATTATATTACTAGCACATGACTAGTATTATTCTTTGTTCATTAATATTTCCTTGTGCAGGATTTTTTTAAATGAAACTGATCAAGGGGCGTGGTCATGAAATGATGTAATCTAGAGATAATACCCCCAAAATACATAAGTAAAAACGGAAACACAACAAAGCAAAGTTTTCGTTTATTTTTCGAGAGGAGGGTTTCGGGATGTACGTTTTGAAGATTGTTTAACTCCGCCGAAAAATCCAAATAGTTTTGAAGTTGATGGTAAAAACAATTGCATTAAAAATATGAAAAAAATGGAACCAGGGTTGAAAGCCGTACGTCATCAAATCTCGCCC